>WNWK01019445.1:0-20057 GCA_009830355.1 Cherax destructor
TATGTTCAGGTGACATCTCTCTTTCCCCTACCCCTTGGGAAGTTCCTGCTGTCCGTGTCTGTTCTATTCCTCTCCCTTGCACGAAGCCCGCCTACCTACGGCGGCTTCTCGCTCTTTTTTTTTTCTAGACCACTTCCGCTCTCATTCCCATGCTCTTCGCAGTATACACTGATGGTTCAAAGTCGTCTGACGGCGTGGGATTTGCAGCAGCGTTTCCGGACAGCATCGTGCGAGGGCATCTATTACCCTCGGCTAGCATATTTATGGCTGAATTGTATGCCATTCTTGTGGCACTTATCCGTATTGCATCTATGCTTGTATCTCCATTTGTGGTCGTTTCAGACTCCCTTAGTGCTTTACAGACTATCAGTAAAATTGATACACCTCACCCCCTAGTTCTTCGTATCCAACTTTGGTTACGCCATATCTCTAGCAAGCACAAAGATATTGTTTTTTTTGTTGGGTCCCTGGTCATGTTGACGTACAGGGCAATGAACAGGCAGACACTTCTGCGCGGTCAGCAGTACATGACCTTCCAGTTTCATATAGAGGTGTTCCTTTCACAGACTATTTTGCGGTCATTGCTACCCACCTTCGCACCCGTTGGCAACAACGCTGGTCTGACCTGCTAAATAACAAACTTCATTCTATTAAACCGAGTATAGGTTTCTGGCCCTCTTGTCACCAATGTAGGGGTCGAGAGACTACACTCTCCCGACTTCGCATCGGCCACACTCGTCTTGCTCACGGGTATCTCATGGAGAGGCTCCCTGCCCCTCTCTGTGAGCATTGTCAGGTTCCAGTGTCTGTGTTCAACATATTCTGTTGGACTGCCCCCACTATCAACGAGCACGCAGAATTTACCTCCAACGGCGTCTTCACTCTGCGGCCCTTTCTTTACCTTCCCTTCTTGCTGATGGACCCTCCTTTAATCCTGACTCTCTCGTTGACTTTTTGACAGAAATTGACTTACTACACAAACTGAAATATACCTCTAGCACCTCCCTCAGTCCCTTCTACCTCGATCTCTTGCTACCCTCTATCCCTGCACTGTCCTGCTGCACTCCATACCCTACTAATCATCCATCTCCCTCTTACAACCCATTCTCCCTGCATCCTGCAATAACCTGCAGTGATGTATGACCCGTGGTTTAGCGCTTCTTTTGATTATAATAATAATAATAATAATACAATACAGGCTTTCCTCACTTTATGCAGATATGCTTATATGAAGAGACTCAATTTCTACCAAGAATTTGCTCCAGGTCAGTTTCAGGAGAGGGCATGAAGAGGCAGAACTCATTATACATTCTTCAGGTGCCAAAGTGCAGAGAAGGTAAGGTGTCGTGCTACTAGTTGGCTAGGGTCACTGTTCATCCAGCAGTTATATGTCACACAAAAACAGAGGTATGTCAAGTTAAATTCCCAATTACGAGTATCTGAAAAAGAAAGGTGCATCTTTGCAAAGGAATTTGAATAAAACAAATATTTATTTGTGGAATCCCTTTACATCTTCCTTTAGTGCTTCATGAATGAGGAAATTAGTAAGTCTTTTATATATCACCATTAAGCATAGTAGGAGTGTGCTAAAGGTAATTATTTCATTCGTGGGAGAAAAAAATAAGCCTGTAGGATCTATAAAACATACAAGTGAATGAGAGGCTATCAGGTTTGAACCAAAGAAAGATGAGGTCCAATTCTTTGGACCAAGAGCCCCTTACTGGCATTATAGTAAAATACTTAAGGTTTCTTGGTTACATACCGCGCTGTATAACCCCTGTGGTTTAGCGCTTCTTTTGATTATAATAATAATCTTGGTTACATATCAAGTGAGAGGCTCTTGGTCCAAGGAATTGAACCTGCCCTACTTTTTGCTGGATCAAACCTTACTGCCTATTCCCCAGATGCTTTATGACCCCTACAGATTCAGTATTTCCCCTCAAATGTATGTCTCAAAAATATTCATACCCAAATTCTAGCTATAGCAGTCTTATTACATGTTCACACAAAGATCTGGAATACATTTTCTCTATCCCTTAGCTGTGCAGTGTGCCATGTTTGCAAAATATAGATCCCAATAAAGTATTAAAATTCCTAAACTTCCATTAATGCTTCATCACACAACATGATGCCACTACAGCATATCAAAATTTGTGTCTATCTAATGAGATACAGCAAATCCCTTAATATTGCTTAAAGGAAAATGCATACAGTAGATCTCCCCCTCTTACAACATTAATTTATTCCTGAAAATTGTTAGTCAAATGCTTGGAACTCTGAACTTATTTTCCCATAGACATGTTATAGTTGGAGATACTTTCCTGACCATTAATATTTCATTAATTTTTAACTAATAATATGTAGCCAATATTTTACATTTAGTAGTTCCTTTTCAATTACTAATACAGTAGTACTGAATAGTTTAATGTATGCATTAAAAAGATTTTACATTCACGCAGGGATAGTGCTTAGCCCATAGGAGTCATAGAGCCTGGGGAAATGAGAAGAAATGAAGTTCAATCAGGAGCTCCTCACGTGCATCAGGAAACCTCCCTTGAAAATTAAACGGAACGAAACTACAGTACAGTATAGATGTAGAGGGACAGGCAACAACTTGACTGTCTCCCTCACTTAAGACTTTATATAAGTGAGAGATAGTAGTAGATAGACTATACAAGAGAGAGGGTGTGGTGTGAGCTCCCACTGTCCTGTGCCTTATTCACTGGCTGTGTCCATATGTGCACGCAGCAGCCTGCACATATAGAGGTGGCTACAACAGAACGAAGTTATTTAAGCTACAGTTCTTTACCAATCTCTACCAAATAAACTCCAGACATGATTAAAAAGTACACACAAAATGCAATGTACTTAAAACAAATTGTAATTCAGGTGTAAAATATTACAAATATTAAACTTAGTTCTTGACCAAATCTTTATCAAACAAATGTGAACACTATCTGTGCACCTGTCAAGGTTCGTTGATGCGGCATGGGCCTCTTGATCCACCCCTTGGATTGAAACTGCTTCCCATTTCTCAAAATGTATGACCTATATGAATTTAGCACTCTCCTCCCCACTGAATATAATAAAATAATGAGTTATACGTGTCTTATACGAACATATATAGAGTAATAATGCATTTGAAAACACTAACCAAGAAAAAATTATAAGTCAGCTTTAAGAATATCAAATATTAACCCTTTGACTGTTTCAGTCGTATATAAACGTCTTACGAGCCAGTGTTTCGGACGTATACACGTATACTCAAAAATTCTAGCGGCTTCAAATCAAGCGGGAGAAAGCTAGGCCCACATATGAGAGAATGGGTCTGTGTGCGCTGTATAAAAAAAATCCTGCAGCACGCAGTGCATAATGAGAAAAAAAAAACTGACATTTTGGATTAAAACGCAGACTTTGAGGTGTATTTTCGTATAGTATTTATGGTTGTATTCTCTTTTTCATGGTCTCATTTGATAGAATGGAAAACATATTACAGAAATAGAGATGATTTTGATTAGTTTCATAAAGAAAACTACAGTGGACCCCAGTTTCGTAAACCCCGGAAATCGTGCTTTTATGTAAGTATAATATTGTAAGTGTTTTTTTGGGGGGTCTGAAATAGACTAACCTACGTGACATTATTTCTTAAGGACGTAAATTCGTTCAGTAATGGCACTTGAGCAGGCTTCTGGAATGAAGTTTATACGAAACTTGGGGGTCCACTGTATCTTGAAATTAAGCTCAACGTAGCGGAAATGTTCAATTTTTGCCAATGTTCAGGGGTAAACAAATCACGCCACACGTCCAATACATGTCAACTGGTGAGTCTAAATATTCTTACACAAGTACACTTGTATTATTTATACCATTTTTACAATAATGCAGTAGTCTGCATAACAGTAAATCTTCTATTTCTTGTGTGAATAAAAAATCAAAATAGAAAGCAAGAGTAATATAAGAGGGGCCTATTATTATTATAATCAAAAGAAGCGCTAAACCATAAGAGGGGCCTAAAGACGTGACTAATGAACAGAGAAAGTCTTATTTTAGTGCCAGGAATGTCTGCATTGTTTATTCTGGACCCTATTTTGAAATTGACATTTATTATTTTGCATGAAATTAGCCAAATTGCCAATTTCTGACCACTATTGGGTAGTTGAAATGGGTAAATTGGTGGTTTCTTGTACTCAATCGATAGAACAAATGGAGTTCTAAAGAAATAGCTATGAGTTTGGTCGACTGGAACAATGGAATTGGCCGAAAATAGGGCTCAAAGTCGGTGAAACCGCCGATGCGTATATATCGCCGAGATCACTAACTTCACAAGAGCGTAATTCCGTAAGTTTTCCATCAAATTTCATACTTTTGGGGTCATTACCATCGGGAAAAGATTCTCTATCATTTCATAAGAAAAAATAATTTTTTTTCGAATATTTTGCGACACCAAGAGACACCTCAGGATTTGGGGTTGCGACAGTCAAAGGGTTAAATCCATAGGTCTTGACCAATTTCTATACAACAAATGTGAGCTCTATACATGCATAAAATATACACAAAGTATGAATGCATTTAAAAAAAAAAAATTCATTTAAAATAATAATGTTTGAATATTTGCAATGATTGTAACTGGAGATTAGTGTTTGCATATAACTGTTTCCAAAATGCAAACATATGAAGGCAAAACATCATAAGTCAGGGATCTACTGTATACTTGAATTTAATATAATTTTTACATCTATTGCAACTTATAAGAAATCATAATATAGTTGTCAGTTTTGAAGCCTAAATAACTACGAATAAATGCAACCAAGACTATCTGCAAAAGTTCTTCAGTTACCTAATCAAGACAGACACAGGAAGTACATCTCTCACAAGTAGCAGCCTTAACACATACCATACAGTAATCCTCTGTACTGTATTAGACAAGTTCATTGGTTTTAAACCTAATCAACCAACCAATTGTATTACACAGTACTAACATTTCATGTTGCCTATATGCAGAATGCTTAGAACACAATTCCTATTAAACATTAGATTAGATTACTGGCTAATTTGCTCTAGCAGAAATTTTGGAAACAATTTAACCCTTAAGATTTATTTTGTTGTACGAGTACCACTGCTTATTCAACATGCACTGAAGCAAGCTACTGTTTAAAAGTAAGATCCACATAAAACTGATCTAAAAGTTAAACTTTCTAATACTTTTCAGTAAACTGTCATGGTTCCATAATGATGATGAGGTGTTCTTGATCCATGGAATTGAACAAGCTCTCTCCTCCCCTGGATCAAACATGATTATCTCCCATTCCCTAAATATAATTCACGTTTTGTTTCAATATGCTATCTTTCAATAAAATATTCTACTTCAAATTAAACAAGCAATAACATAAATTAAAGAAGCCATAATGTAAATAATATATACTAATAAATTATTAAAAAGAATGATATGCCTTGTTACTACTTTGACTGGAGAGCCTGAACACGGGAATCAAGATTGGCAATGTTGGTTTGGATGATTTCAAGATTGTGAGAAAATTTCTTCTGCACACCAGCCAACAACTCTGCATTAGAGTGCAGGGCTGCACTGAGGTGGGTCTGGGCAACATCCAGTTGCTTCAGTGATGCACTGAACTGCATTGCTGTAACAAAAACAAAGTACAATAAATAAAATATACAGGCAAGACAACAGTTATCCACTATAAAAAGTAATGAAAGCAATAAAATAATTTACTTCATAATACTTTTTATACACACTACAGTAGATCCTTGCTTAATGCCCAGATAGGGACAGAATAAATGGTGCATTAAGTAAAAAATATGTTACGCGAATCTCATTTTCTCATAGAAGCCCATGTTATAACTTGAGACGGACTCTTAATGATAATTTGTATCTAATTCCTATTAATTTTTCAATTATGAAATTTAAAACATGTACTCACCAGAGATGGGCTCATTGTTTTGTAGTGGCATAGTGGTGTTATATCCCTATTATACAAGTACATAACACAAACTATGAAGATTTAGACAAGGTTTAATCATGTCTGAGAGTAATGGTGTCATATTACTACATACTGTACATCCCACCACTCTTCCTTCCCTTCAGAGATGAGTCCATTGCTTAATAGAAGCATAGTAGTATCGTTATACTCCCCCTCCCTTCCCCATTTCTCAAGCACATAATGCAAGAAACTAGCTGTATGACCCCTATGGATTTAGCACTCTCCCCATGAATGTAAGAATAACTTATGTGCACTTATGAAACACCTGTCCAATTATCCTAATAGAACTGGTAAACCATTAATTTCTCTTACATAAAACCTGTAATTATTTCTACTCTAATTACTATCTGATATTACTCTAGCCCTGTCTTATCTATTTATTAACCATACTATTATATTCACATTTTACACTGATAAAAATTTTCAAGCCTACTTAGAGTGCAACATTTTAATGTTAAGCAGTTGAACAGAGAAATTGAGCAAAATTGAATTTTATGAATACCTTTTTATGTTAAGCAGTTGAACAGAGAAATTTAGCAACATTGAATTTTATGAATACCTTTTTAAGGACATTTTAATTATCACATACACATTCAGCATTTGTATTTAACTAACCTTGTTCATGCATAGCCTCAAGAGACATCAAACGTTTAACAACTTCAGGAAGAGTGGAGCAAAGACCCTCTGTCTTCTTAACCAATTCATAAAGCTCCGATACCTGAAGTAAAACAAGCAATTCAAACTAACATTCAAACTGTTTACCAGCACCTCACTGGAATACACACATTAGTCTTGTATCATATCCATCATCCTTATCCACAAAGAAGTATGCCTTTCTAACCGTTAATGAAACCCAAACTGAGTCCAGTTCTAAACATTATATAATTCAGAGGACTCACGAGGGGTTGAGGTGGTTTGGGCATGTAGAAAGGACGGAGAGGAATACAATGATGAAGAGGGTGTATAAATTTTGGATGGAAGATGAAAAATTAGAGGGAGGTGGTAAAGGAGTCTGAGTTATAGAGGCTTCAGTATCCAGTAGGCTTGTTTGAGCATGTTAGATAGGAATGGAGAAAAGTGATTAATAGATGTTCTGCTGAAGTATGAACAAGGTAATTATTATGAAGGGATTCAGGGAAACTGGTTGGCTAGACTGAGTCGTGGAGATAGGATGGTTAATGAATGCACTCTGAAGGAGGGTCAAATGGTAATCTTATTTGTGGTGTCAGCACACTTGTGGCAAGACAGTAATATATTTTCTTAGGTCATCCTGCCTTGGCAGGAGACTGCCTTCTGCTATGGCAGGGTAATCCAAAGAAGAAAAAATATTCACCATTTGTTCAATCACTGCCTCAGTGGCTGTTTAGCTAATGTTGGGTGACCCAAGCCAGTGCTATGCTATTCAAAAGGATGATTTTTATAACTAGCACCTCTTATGTCATGGTTGTATCAGTTGCCACTAATTGTGACACTACTGTCTCATTCCACCCCCCATAAGCTTTCCTCCAATACTGGAGGGAAGGGAGGGAGAGAATCCAAGCCATAACAATTATAATAGTCTTATTTAAAATCAAGGAAATATAGAACAATTATTGCATACACTCATTATTCAACAAAGAAAGCAAAATTGATTATGTATATAAACTCTCAAAATTAAGTAAGTTCAGATTAAACAGGATATATTACTTCAGCCAAAAAGTCTGCATGCTCACCTTGCTCTGTTTGTCTGCATCTTCAATAACTGCTTTCTTTTCTGATATGGAATTCATACGAGTATGCACTGCATGCAGCCGCCCCTCTACGTGATCCAAGTGTGCAGGTTCAAGGAGGGCTAATCGTGCACTTAAAACCTGCACAGCACCCACGATTGATTTATGATTGGTCCAAGCAGAGAGACTTGACTGCAGATAGAAAATACTTAGTGTATACATATATCAGAACGAATAAACAAGTAATGAAAGAGTAAATATTGCCCTATCAACATTTTCTCTCATTCAACCTGATTATACACATTGAACACCTGCTTTCATCTTTGAAATACTGTACCATATTTACTTAACTTTTCAAACATTACCAGTATTTCTCAACAAGGCATGTGACAATTATCAGTTACTAACAGTAATGATAAGCTCTTTTGACAACTATCTAGGAATCAAGAAGAGCAAATCACTTTAAACCAATTATTTCACAACTAGTCACCCATCAGAACTGTAGTGAAATAGCTTCAGATAAGACACACACCACACTTGTTCAAATATAGAAATGTACCTAATGTACAAGCCCCTCACACATTCTATTTCTTTCTTTCAACAAGTCGGCCGTTTCCCACCGAGGCAGGGTGGCCCAAAAGGAAAAACGAAAGTTTCTCCTTTTACATTTAGTAATATATCAGGAGAAGGGGTTACTAGCCCCTTGCTCCCGGCATTTTAGTCGCCTCTTACGACACGCATGGCTACGGAGGAAGAATTCTGTTCCACTTCCCCATGGAGAACACATTCTACTGTACATACTATTTTAAGGCCAATTATTTTTAATACTACCCCAGACTTAAGACACACATGAATAAAGATAGAATCTTCATTCTTAAAGGGGCCCAAAATACCAAATAGCCTACCAGAAAAAAAAAATGCACATTATTCAGCAAGCACTCCTAAAATTGTAATAACACCTTTGTAAACAACTCATGAAATTGGGCCTGGCACTGCATGGGTGAAAATCCTGCCCACTGAATTCAAGAAGTATTTCTATGTCAATTTCCCAACCTCTCTCCCATTTATGTGTACTGATAAATTCCACCCAAGCCATTTATATAGAGGCATGCACAAATGTATATAATACAAATTTCATTTAAACTATTAGAGCTGAACAATTATTACACTTGCATTTTATGAACACTATGCATTACGTATACCAATTTGTATTTAGATTCTTTTATTAATCATCTACATCTTCAAATACAGCCTTATAGGGAATTACGGTAGGACCCCAGTCTCCGCAGGTCTGGTATCCACAGTTTCAGTTATTCACTGTTTATTGTGGCCCAAAAATAATTTTGCTTAATAATGGCCTCAAAGTGCAAAAGTAGTGATGATAGAAGTTCTTCAAAGCTTAAGAGAAGCTGTGAAGTGCTTCTTTTCAGTGAAAAAGTGATAATTCTCCACCTTTATAATAGGTATGTCCTATTATAAAGTTTAATTTATCAATTAAACTTTATAATAGGTATGTATAGGACTTATATATAGGGTTAACTACTATCCACGGTTTCAGCACCTGCAGCGGTTTCTGGAACACATCTCCCACGGATACGGGAATCCCACTGTACTAATAAATTATTAATTTATGTTATCGATGGTAAATATAATTTACTACATAAATCTCGTGGTGATGGACAGTGGTGTAAGGGCAACCGATTATTGCAAATTCATGTTGACTGCTCAAATGCATTTAACAAATTTCTTGACTTACATTATTTAGACTAGGTTTAACAAGGTTAGTGCTCAAACTAATACTAACAAGCTTATCTGGGTTGTTGCCAATTAATGTTTCAAGTTGATCAATTCTCTTTTCCAGCATGGCTGCATTAGCAAGCTGATTTAGCCGTGCATGTTCAGGTGCATAGCAGAGATTGTATGACATGGCAGGAGCAGTACTACTATCATCGTCTGACGGTTTTCCCTCCTGCTTCACATTACTGCCTTTCATCTGTGATACTAAACTAGCCTGTTTAAACATTTCCAGCAAATTGGTAAGCTTTCTGAAAGAAAAAAAAAATATTACTAAAATATATAGTGTTTAATATTATTCCTTCAAACACTCAAGTAAAAACCATTTATGTAAAAACATAATTCAGTAAGACAAAATATTGAACTTGACATAAAAGCATGCTAACATACTTTTGAAGAGTTAACTGAGGTTGTGAGATGGCTGCAACAATATCAGCACCAAGAGTATCCTCCAGTTTAAGATCAACCAGAGTATGCTGGAGGTCTTCTACATGCTTGCCTAACTCCACTGATGACACTAAACCATCACCACATGGTACAGAATCCTGAAAGACATACTGACATTTCTGCATCTATTCTAGCTCTCAGTTATAAATACACATGTCCCAGCTCTACTCTTGAGATGTTTTATTAAACTATTTTCTTGTTAATTCTTATTAAATGTCTGAAAATTCCATCTTTTAACCTTTTCAGGGTCCAGAGGCCAAATTTCAAAGTGTGCATCAGGGTCCAAGAATTTTAAAAAAAAAATTATTTTTTCTTATGAAATGGTAGAGAATCTTTTTCTGAAGGTAATAAACAAAAAGTACGAAATTTGATGGAAAATTGACGAAATTATGCTTTCGCGAATTTTGATGCATCGGCGGTATTTTCGCATTGGCGATTTTGCCGACTTTGACTCCCATTTTAGGCCAATTACTATATTTCAGTCAACCAAATTCTTAGCTATTTCACTAGTATTACTTCTATTCTATCGATTGAGCACAAGAAATCGCCCAGTCAACTGTTTTAACTGCAAAACAAAGTGATTGGAAGTTTGTAATTCAGACAATTTAACACAAAGTTCAAAATATTCCCATTTTAAAATAGGGTGCAGAATAAACAATGCAGGCATTCCTGGCACTAAACTAACATTTCCTCTGTTCATTAGTTATGTTTTCAAGTCTTTGCAAATGAATCCCATTTTGATTTTTTATTCACAATGATTTTTTATTCAAACCAAAAATGGAAGATTTACTGTTATGCAATATTGTAATAATTGTATAAATAATATCACCACATTTGTGAATGTGTATTAGACCCACCAGCTGGCGCGTATTAGACGTGTGAGGACATTTGTTTACTCTTGAACATCGACAAAAATTTAACATTTCCGTTACTTTGAGCTCAGTTTCAAGCTATTTCCATTACTAAAACCAATCAAAATCATCTCTATTTCTGTAATATATCTTCTATTCTATTAAATGATACCAAGAAATCGCAAATACAACTATAAAAAGCATACGAAAAAACACTGCAAAGTCGGTTTTAATCAAAAATTATGGTCTGTTTTTTTTGTCATTATTCACTGTGTGCTGCAGGATTTGTTTTATGTGGTGCACACTTACCACATAGATGTATTCTCTCATATCTAGGCCCAAATTTACTGCTCACAGCTTATCTGAGTGAGCCGAGCTCATGGCGTAGAACTACGGTTTGGACCCTGAAAGGGTTAATTTAATGGCTGCTTTCTTTTCACTGTTCTTTCTCAACATGATTTATTGCTCAACAGAAACCAGGGTACTTTTAGGATACCTAACCTTTTCCAACAATTGTTATACTCTACGATATTTTGGTGTACAGTGGACCCCCGGAAATCGAACAGAATTCGTTCCAGAATGCTGTTCTAGTGCAGTTACCGAACGAATTTGTTCCCATAAGGACAAATGTAAATTAGATTAGTCCATTTCAGACCCCCAAAAATACACTTACAAAAGCACTTACAAAAATACACTTACATAATAGTTCGAGTTGGGAGCTGTTCGATTTCCGGGGGTCCACTGTAGTATTTTATAATAAAATTATCATCATTATCACTTACAATAGCAGTTAATATAAAAATATCTTTGGGAATCAAGACTAAGATATTCAAAATGCTATTCAAAATATCAAGACCTAACATGAAACAGTGAGAGTGGCTGGTAGCATTAACAAAAAAATATTTTGGAAGTGGCCCGAGTGGATAAAAAAAATTTCCTGTTCTAAGCAAGAGATATTTTTTATAAGTTAAAGTGAGATATCCATATCACATTGAGCACCAATC
Organism: Cherax destructor; assembly: GCA_009830355.1. NCBI lineage: Eukaryota > Metazoa > Arthropoda > Malacostraca > Decapoda > Parastacidae > Cherax > Cherax destructor. Next base: position 11,805 of record WNWK01019445.1, read on the forward strand.
CAAGGCAGGATAAATTTGGTTTTCATGTACACTAGTTTATATGACTCCTTATTTAACCCTTTGACTGTCGCAACCCCAAATCCTGAGGTGTCTCCTGTTGTCGCAAAATTTTCGAAAAAAAAAATTTCTTATGAAATGACAGAGAATATTTTCCCAATGGTAATGACACCAAAAGTATGAAAATTTGATAGAAAACTTACGGAATTACGCTCTCGCGAAGTTAACGATCTCGCCGATATACGTATACGCATTGGCAATTTTGCTGACTTTGAGCCCTATTTTCGGCCAATTCCATTGTTCCAGTCGACCAAACTCATAGCTATTTCTTTAGAACTCCATTTGTTCTATCAAATGAGTACAAGAAACCACCAATTTACAGATTTCAACTACCCAATAAAGTGATCAGAAATTTACAATATGGCCAATTTCATGCAAAATAAAAAAGTTGTTAATTTCAAAATAGGGTCCAGAATAAACAATGCAGACATTCCTGGCACTAAAATAAGATTTTCTCTGTTCATTAGTCACGTCTTTAGGCCCCTCTTATATTACTCTTGCTTTCTATTTTGATTTTTTATTCATACAAAAACTAGAAGATTTACTGTTATGCAGACTACTGCATTATTGTAAAAATGGTATAAATAATATCAGTGCACTTGTGAAAGAATATTTGACTCGCCAGTTGACGTGTATTGGACGCGTGGCGTGATTTGTTTACTCTTGAACATTGGCAAAAATTGAACATTTTCGCTACTTTGAGCTAAATTTCAAGGTCGCTTTCATCATGAAACTAATCAAAATCATCTCTATTTCTGTAATATATTTTCCATTCTATCAAATGAGACCACGAAAAAGAAAATACTACGAAAATACACCTCAAAGTCGGTGTTTTAATCCAAAAACACGGTCAGAGTTTTTATTTTCTCATTATGCACTGCATGCTGCAGGATTTTTTTTATACAGCGCACACTAACCACACAGACCCATTCTTTCATATGTGGGCCTACCAGCTTTCTCCCGGTTGATTTGAAGCCGCTAGAATTTTTGAGTATACTATATACGTTCGAAACAGTGGCTCGTAAGACGTACAGTGGACCCTCGGTTAACGAACACCCCGGAAATCGTACAATTATGTAAGTATAATATTGTAAGTGCATGTGGAAGTGTATTTTTGGGGGTCTGAAATAGACTAACCTACGTGACATTATTTCTTAAGGAAGTAAATTCGTTCGGTAATGGCACTTGAGCAGGCTTCTGGGATGAAGTTTTTTCGTTAACCGAGGGTCCACTGTATATATGTATACGACCGAAACAGTCAAAGGTTTAATGTAATTATTAAGAGCTCAACACCCCTCAAGGGTGCCAATGAGGGGGCTGTTAATCTAAGGAATTTGACCTGTGCTCCCCTTCACCAAACTGAACCTGAATGCCTCCCATTCCTCCAGGCACTGTATGACCCATGCAGGTTTAGCACTTCCCTCATAAGTGCAATAATAATTAGAGCTAAACAAAACATAGGAGTATGGGTATACATACAAAATATCAATGATAGATATCATTGATATGTAAAATAAAATTCATAAATTTTGTTTCAATGAACTGTAACATATTTTAAACAGTAAAAAAAAAAAAAAAAAAAAGGAAATGAATCTATAAATGAAACCCATTAGACTTCTTTTTAATGTCCATAAATGACATTCATAGTTCTTGAAGAATTACAGATAGATTATTATTATTATAATCATGGGGAATCGCTAAACCCGTAGGATTATACAGCGCCTGTGGGGGGGAGGGGTGTAAGGTATTCAGGCTTAATTCAAGGAAGTGCAGCACAGATCCAATTCCCTAGATCAAGAGCCCCTCACCAGCATCAAGGAACCTCCCTTGAAGGGGAATTACAGATGGAAATTCCCTGAATGTCATGCAAGACATGAACTGCAGGTGTTGTATAAGTAGTATGTATATACATTATACTGGAATGAATAGATTTATTGACCTCTCATGCAAAAATCACCATTATACCCACCGAATCATCAAGTTTACTAATGGCCTAGTTGGTATGACAGTGATCTTGTGTGAGAGACAACTAGATCAGTCCCCAGTTTTACAGTTATTTTCACTATATTATGTAATTCTCACCTAATGAACTGTACATGTGATCAGGCTTATGGGCACTAATGTGAGTTACATGAACTGTGTTGTGCCCAATTCAAAGAGCTCTTTCTAGCAAAATTAAAATGAATTGTTGCTAATAGAATATGTGCACAAAGTCGATAATTCTCAGGTGTATGTTGTTTAAGAGTTTTTCCTATAATATCAATGATGATTTGTCTGTTACTAGTCTACAACTCAGATGTGCATTACAATACAATTTAGTTATTTAATTTAATGACCTATCATAAAATTGGCTTACCTTGATAGCTTCTACTTCCTCTATGAGTTGATTGACTTCACATTTTAAACGTTGGTATTTCTGGGTTACTGTTTCCTCTTCTAAATCTCCACCAACTTCCCACTCAACACGCCTAACATAAGTAAACACCAGAATCAAACAAAATTTACTCGTACAATTTTTATAATCAGTTAAGTTTATCCTTGGCTGCATTGATAATTATAAAAAGCAAACATACAAAGAAAGAAATAAAACAATTTTAATCACAGTGGTGTATTAACATTCTTTCATCTATGGTAAATAAGCATTTCACTAGTCTTTATACATTTTAAATGCAATATATTTTATATACAACAGACATTACATCAGATATTGATGTTTGAAATATCCCTATCTTATATATTTTTTAAACCTGTATAACTCAAGAAAATGGAATAGTGTCAAAATGGAAGAGCACTTCAATAGGTCTACAAGCCTAGTGTAGTGCCCATGCTGGGCAGATAATTCTCAAGTCCAGACCTTCTCACTCGTATATTTGTCTAAACTATCTTTAAAGCTACCCAAGGTTTAGTTTCAATAACTCTACTGCCAAACCAGTACCTCCCTATATCCTTTCTAAATCTTAAGTTATCCAGCTCAAATCATTGTTCTAAGTTCTGTCTTGGTTGGATATTTTTAACACCTTATTTATCTTTGTTTAAACCGGTCTTCCACTTGTATACTTCAATATTATCTGCCCTCATTTTATGTCATTCAAGATAGATTGAAAGCCCTGAACTTACACTATCTTCATAAGATTCCTAATTCAGTGGATTAATTTTGTCATTGTTCTTTATGTTCTCTAATGTATTTATAGTATATCTTCTGTAGTCTGAAGACCAGAACTGAGCTACATCATCTAGGTAAGGTTCTAGTAATATATATTGCTGTAGATTATTCTTTGGACTCTATGTTACTGTACTTTTACTGTAATTCTTGAATCAAAATGATCTGTTAGCCTACTATGCATGCTTAAGGCATGTCTTGGTTTCAGATTTCTGTTTAGCATGACCCCTAAGTTTTTCACATTCTGTATGATCAGACTATACCACCTAGTTTATAAGGATGAGGGTTATTTTCATTGCCAAGGATTAAAACTCTGCAATTTCTACATTGAACTATATCTGCCATTTTTCAGAACATGATATTAACCCTTTGACTGTTTCGGTCGTATATATACGTCTTACAAGCCACTGTTTCAGACGTATTAATACGCCTAAATTCTAGCGGCCTCAAATCAAGTGGGAGAAAGCTGGTAGGCCCACATGTGAGAGAATGGGTCTGTGTGGTCAGTGTGTGCAGTATAAAAAAAAATCGGGCAGCCAGTGGTGCATTTTGGGAAAGCCATTTCAGTAGTCCATGTTCAGCATGCCTAGCGGTAAGAAATACCTGACTCCCTGGGAAATCTGGGACTCTTCTCTTCCCCAGTGATAGCTCTAACACAGATGGAAGCGTCTCTGAAGATGAATTTCATGGTTTTGAGGAGTTTGTGACCGAAAGCAATGCCTAGGATACCAGAAGGAAGGAAGAAAGAAAGGAAGGAAGGAATGAAGGAAGAAAGGAAGAGATGAGAGGAAGGAAGGAAGGAAATAAGTAAGAAAGGAAGGAATGAAGGAAGAAAGGAAGAGATGAGAGGAAGGAAGGAAATAAGTAAGAAAGGAAGGAAGGAATGAAGGAAGCTAGGAAGGAGGTTGTGGGGAAGAAGACATGGGTCGCCTTTTGTGTTGACAGGTTGACAACAGTGAGGGTGGTGAGTAATGGTATATGTCATTTTGACAGCTGGCTTACCCTGATTCAGCAAATTTAGATGTCCATACACACACAGCTTCAAGTGGTAAGGGAAGTTGATGGAAAGTGTCCAGTCATTATATATGTGTATATATATTATAGAACAATAGCAATAAAAAATTTTTTGCATTGTTGGTTTGTGTAAACAAGTTCTGTAAACAATATAATGATAATAATGTTTGTGCAGTTATTGTCTCACAGGCCACATAAGTTACTGGGGGGAAAAAAATATTGGAAAATACAAGAAACCTTCGAATGGGAGTAAATATAAGTGTACTGGTGAGCAGCATGTGCCGCTGTTGCCATACGTGGCTCATTTTCTGCCAACTTTACGCCTCCATATCTCCGTAAGTATTGATCGCAAAAAAAAAAAAAAAAATGTTTAGGATAAAAACAATCAGAAAAATAATCTTAACATTTTGATAAGATTTTTTTTTTTCAAATATTTTGCAACAACAGGAGAGCACTCAGGATTGGGGCTTGTGACAGTCAAAGGGTTAACCTGTCCAAATCTTCCTGAAGTTTAAAGGTATCCACCTCAGAATCAATTATTAGTCTTATTTTTGCATCAGCAAATTCACTCCTCACATTTTTTTCTTCTCAAGGTCATTAATGTAAATTATGAATGGGAAGGGCCCATTCTGATTGCACCCTAAATACAGTGCATTATTGCTGCATTGTTATCAATGATCCTGTTTCCTAGATAGGCAAATCTGAGCAAAGTACAGTACAGTGGTACCACGAGTTTCGTACAGCTCCCAACTCGAACAATTATGTAAATGTATTATTATAAGTGCTTTTGTAAGTATTTTTGGGGGTCTGAAACTGACTAATCTAATTTACATAATTCCTTATGGGAACAAATTCGTTTGGTACTGGCACTCGAACAGCCTTCTGGAACGAATTACAGTGGACCCTCTGTTTTCGCCGAAAATTCTTTCCAGAATGCTGTTCGAGTGCTGTTACCAAACGAATTTGTTCCCATAAGAACAAATGTAAATTAGATTAGTCATTTCAGACCCCCCAAAAATACACTTACAAAAGCACTTACGAAAATACACTTACATAATTGTTCGAGTTTTTAGGTGAACGAAAACCGAGGGTCCACTGTATGTCCGAAACTCGGGGTACCACTGTACAGTCAACCCTCTGTTTTCATGTTTAATCCGTTCCTGAGGGATCGACTAAAACTGAAATCGACGAAAACTGAAACCATTTTCCCCATAAGAAATAATGCAAATTCAATTAATCCATTCCAGAAACCCAGAAGTTTTAAAAAAAAAATTTTGAGGGGCCTTAAAGATAGATTTACATGCACAAATAAATGAACTCAATGTGACACTTACCTTTATTGAAGACTGATGTTGCTGGATGGAAGAGAGGGAGGAGGGGAGAGGGAGGAGGGAAGAGACCCTAATTTTTGGAAGGGGAATCCCCCTCCATAAGGACTCTAGGTACCAAGTCCTCATCTGGGGTCACTTCCCTACTTTGTCTTTTACTGCCACTAGGACCAGCTTCAGAGTCACTGAAAACCTGTGGCACTAAATACAGTGGTACCCCGACTTACGATATTTTTTCATTCCAGAATGCTGTTCAAGTGCCATTACCAAACGAATTTATCCCCATAAGGAATGATGTAAAATAGACTAGTCCTTTTAGACCCCCAAAATTACACTTACAAAAGCATTTAAAAAAATAAACTTACATAAAAGGGTGAGTTTGGGGACCATCGTAAGTCGGGGTACCACTGTATCTGTCCAGAGAGCTCTGTATCTGGCATCTTTAAAATGTCTCTAAAATGGGAAGAGAGATTGTCATTGAACATGTTGATGAGACAGATTGCAACATCTTTGTCAGGGTGATGTTCCTCCACAAATGAAAGCATTCACTTCACTTTGAACAAATGTTTTTAATCTTTGAAGAAGGCACCTTACATCTCTTCCTCCTTCATTGAAGCAATTTCCTCAGATCTGCTTTGATGGTGTTGCAGCTCAAGCTCTTGCAGCTCTTCAGTGGTTAGATCTTCATTGTGGTCCTCCACCAACTCTTCCACATCCTGGCTACTCACATCCAACCCCATGCAATTCCCCAATGCCACAATACTTTCCACAACTTCCATAGGCTCCTCAGGGTCAGCCCCAAACCCTTCAAAATCCCTGTCTGGGACACAATCTGGCCACAACTTTCTCCAAGCAGAGTTCATCATCCTGGAAGTCACTCCCTGCCAAGCTTTATCTATAAGGCCTATGCAATGGAAGATATTGAAGTGATCCTTCCAGAACTCTTTTAGGGTCAATGCAGTGTCATTGGTCACATCAAAGCACCTTTGAAACATTGCTTTGGTGTACAGTTTTTTGAAGTTTGCAATGACCTGCTGGTCCATGGGCTGGATGAGAGGAGTGGTGTTAGGAGGCAAGAACTTCACCATTACAAATTTGAATTCCTTAGACAATTGGTCTTCCAAGTCTCGAGGATGAGCAGGAGCATTGTCCAGTACCAGGAGGCACTTGAGTCTCCATTTATTGTCCAATAGATATTTCTTCACACTGGGGCCAAACACTTGATTAAACCATTCCAGGAAAATTTCCCTAGTGACCCATGCCTTAGGGTTAGACTTCCACATCACACACAATTTACTCTTGTCAACACTATTTCTTGAACACTCTGGGATTTTCAGAGTGATACACCAGTAAAGGCTTCACTTTGAAATCCCCACTAGCATTACCACACAACATAAGAGTTAGCCTGTCTTTCATAGGCTTGTGTCCTGGCATTGTCTTTTCCTCCTGCATGATGTAGGTCCTCCTTGGCATTTTCTTCCAAAAGAGGTCTGTTTTGTCACAATTAAACACTTGTTCAGGTTTGAAATTTTCAGCCTCTACATATTCTTTAACCCTTTAACTGTCCAAACGTAGATATACGTTTGTACGCGTACTGCTCCGAACGTAGATCAACGTTTTATTTTTCATTCATTCAAATTTAGTGCGATAGGCCTGAGTTGCCTAGACATGAGAGAATGGGTCTGTGCCCTCAGTGTGCGCAGTATTAAAAAAATCCTGGACCACTAAGTACCTTGTGGGAGCACCAGTTCAATTGAGCTCCAACTAGAGCAAATAGTGTGGCAAACACTGGGGATTCACTGATGTCATATCACATTAACACTCCCCTTATAAGAGGAAAGTAAAAATAGGTTAGATAAATACAAGAGTTGCTGTGGGTGGGTGTGAGTTGGACCTGACTAGCTTGTGCTACTAGGTCTGATGCCATGCTCCTTCCTTCAGAGGATGTGACCTGACTAGGTGGGTCATTGGTCTAAGCCAGGGGGTGACATGGACTTGCCTTGCATGGGCCAGTAGGCCTTCTGCAGTGTTCCTTCTTTTTTATGTTCTTATGTATTCGGCAGGCTGGCTGTGTCTGGCTGTCTATATCTCTCTCTCTCTGTCATATATATATATCTCTCTCTCTCTCTCTCTGTCCTATATATCTCTCTCTCTGTCCTATATATCTCTCTCTCTCTCTGTCCTATATCCTCTCTCTCTCTCTGTCCTATATCTCTCTCTCTCCTATATCTCTCTCTCTCTCTCTGTCCTATATATCTCTCTTCTCTCTCTCTGTCCTATATATCTCTCTTCTCTCTCTCTGTCCTATCTCTCTCTCTTCTCTCTCTGTCCTATATATCTCTCTCTCTCTCTCTGTCCTATATCTCTCTCTCTCGTCCTATATCCTCTCTCTCTCTCTGTCCTATATCTCTTCTCTCTCTGTCCTATATATCTCTCTCTCTCCTATATCTCTCTCTCTCCTTCTTCTCTCTCTCTCTGTCCTATATCTCTCTCTCTCTCTTGTCCTATATCTCTCTCTCTCTCTCTCTCTTCCTATATATCTCTCTCTCTCTTCCTATATCTCTCTCTCTCTCTCTGTCCTATATCTCTCTCTTCTCTCTCTCCTATATCTCTCTCTCTCTCTCCTATATCTCTCTCTCTCTCTCCTATATCTCTCTCTCTCTCCTATATCTCTCTCTCTCTCTCTCTCTGTCC
>WNWK01019445.1:20157-37798 GCA_009830355.1 Cherax destructor
TAGAAAAAAAGTATATCCGCAATACTTCTGCAAGCAGCAGGACTTGATGTTGCCGTCAGGTGAGCATCCAGCACCAACTTGGTGGGCTTATATCTCAGTAAGTACTGGCCCTAAAATTTTTTAGCCTATCCTGTTTATAAAAATGGGCTCTTCATTTAAAAAATATTCGGAGCAGTACGTGAGTGAACGTATATCTACGTGTGGACAGTTTAAGGGTTAAACTCACGCATAAATTTTTCAGCCGCTTGTTTATCTGAACTGGCACCCTGACCATGCCTTACAACACTGTGTATGCCACTTCTCTTCTTGAATTTTTCGAACCAGCCTTTGCTGGCCTTAAATTCATCATCATCACTGGTTCCAGGCATTTTCTTGACAAGCTCAATATGCAACTGCCTTGCTTTTTCACAAATTAATGACTGCACAACACTGTCACCCGCTAGCAGTTTTTCGTTTATCCACACCAACAACAATTTCTCTATATTTTTCATTGTTTGTGATCTGTTTCGTTATTGTATTACCCCTTTCTCAACATTAGCTTCAGTGATTTCTTTTCTCTTCGCCACAATGGAACCGATGGTTGATGGGGTTTTTTTGTATATCCTGGCGAGCTCGGCAATACGTACACCACTATCACATTTTTCTATTATTTCTTTCTTCAGTTCTACAGTGTTCCTCACTTTCTTTACCAAAGAACTGGCACTAGGAGCTTTCTTTGGGCCCATGGTAGCTTATTTAGTAGTCACACACAATAATCAAGGGCAAAAAACAATGAATTGTTAATACAGTAAATGTTTTGTATGAACTCCTGGGATGATGTTCACTCGAGCATAAACAATGCTACACTGCATGACAATGTACGTGGGTGGCAGTTTTGCGGGCTTTTTATGTGCGGGGCACTGGTGGACAGGCTCCATACCAAGAACGAAAACGGAGGTAATCACTGAAAACGGAGGTAAAATTTCCCCCAAAAAACTGCCCGAAAACTGAAATCACCGAAAACAGAGATACACGAAAACGGAGGGTTGACTGTACTTAGCATTATGTGCAAGTTTGGTTTCATATTTGTAAACGATACCAGGATCTACAATCTGCATATTTTATACTGGTACAGTGGACCCCTGCCTAACGAACACCCCGGAAAACGTACAATTATGTAAGTATAATATTGTAAGTGCTTGTGGAAGTGTATTTTTGGGGGTCTGAAATAGACTAACCTACGTGACATTATTTCTTAAGGAAGTAAATTCGTTCGATAATGGCACTTGAGCAGGCTTCTGGAATGAATTTTGTTCGTTAAGCGGGGGTCCACTGTACATGCCTACTAAAGATCCATTTGCACAAGTGACTCAAATGAAATACTACATAAGTTCCATATTTGCTGATTCACCATATGAAAGTTCTGAAAGAATACAGCCAATAATTTTATAAATCTTACCATAATACAAACACTGATAAAAAACTGTGATAAAAAGCAAAGCCTCACCTTGCATCATAGCCACGACGACGGGCATAGGAAATTCGATCAGAGAAATCGACATAAGATGCATCCAATATCTGTGAAAGATAATTTGTAAAAGAAAACTGCTTAGTAGTTTCGATACAGAAACCAAAGTAAAACAAGCTACATGATTTTACACTATCATGATTTTAAAACCTGTCTTCCAATTTGTAAGTTAGTTATATACGTATACCACGCTTAACTTACGTAAGTTGGATTTTCAACATGTATAGACTAATCACACAGTAATATCTACTACAATTCTGTTATGCTAGATTCTCCAGAATTAGTCACATCAATTCTGAATTTGGAGCATTATCCAAAATATGAAATTTTAAGAAAAAAAAAATATTAAGTTGAAGGAGTTTACATTCATAATTAAATAAAATTGTTTTCAGAAATATTTAATTTGGGTGTGCTAGTAACTGACATTACTGCAATAACTTTATCCTTACCTCTAACAATACTAAATATACAATACTATACTGTTACTAACACTACCCTGCATTCTGAAGGAGGGGTGTTAATGTTGCAGTTTTATAACTGTAGTGTTTTATAACTGTAGTGGCAAGACGGTGATGAAGTGAAGGATGATGAAAGTTTTTCTTTTTCGGGCCACCCTGCCTTGGTGGGAATCGGCCGATGTGTTAATAAAAAAAATAAACACTACCCTTGCTTTAAGTACCACAGTATACTGTAATAACAATACCCTTACCCCTAACAATATTGCGCAGTATTGTATACCACTCATGAACAACTAATACTCTTAAATAACAAAAAAGGCACAATACCGTGACTGGAACAATACACACACAACCCTATGCGGACCGCCAGCTTTATTGGAGTGCTCCTCTTTCCTAGAATTGACTGACTCCACTACTACTACTACTTTCCACTACTACCTCCACCACTTTCTTGTGCCCTTCCCTGTCTGCTGGCCTATAAATACCCCTTCTTCCTGTTGTGTGTGTTAGTGTGACTTTGTAAATGGTCCAAGTCGGACCGAAACGTCGTCGTAAGCTCCTCTCTTCTATGTGCGGGTTGTGTGTGTAACTAATACTCTTGCCTGTAAGGATACTGTTCAGTACATTGCAATAACATTATCCTTGCTTCTAATACTGTAGCACAGTATACTGCAATAACACTACTCTTGCCCTTAACAATAATGCACAATACGTATACTATAACACCACCACTCCTGCCCCTAATAATTATGTACAGTATGTACAGTGGTCCCTCGACTATCGTAATTAATCCGTTCCAGGAGCTATTACTTAACACGAAAAATACGAAATTAGAACCCTTATTTCCCATAAGAAATAATGTAAATACAATTAATCCGTTCCACCCAAAAATATTCACATACATGTACTAAATAATAAAAAACAATACTCTATATATATATATATATATATATATATATATACATTTACTTACCTTTATTGAAGAGTTGCAGGCATCTGGGAGATAGGGAGGATGACAGGGGCAGGGTGTTAGTGGTTGGAAGGGGAATCCCCCTCCAAAAGGACTTCAGGTAACAAGTCCCTCTCTGGGGTTACTTCCCTTCTTGGTCTTTTAATCCCACTAGGACCAGCTTGAGAGTCACTGGATCCCTGCCTGGTGAAATAACTGTCCACAGTCCTCTGTTTCTGGCGCCTGTTTCCCTGCATGAATGCTACACTCCCTGCATGAATGCTACACTCCCTGCATGAATGCTACACTCCCTGCATGAATGCTACACTCCCTGCATGAATGCTACACTCCCTGCATGAATGCTACACTCCCAGCATGAATGCTACACTCCCAGCATGAATGCTACACTCCCAGCATGAATGCTACACTCCCAGCATGAATGCTACACTCCCAGCATGAATGCTACACTCCCAGCATGAATGCTACACTCCCTGCATGAATGCTACACTCCCAGCATGAATGCTACACTCCCATGCATGAATGCTACACTCCCGCATGAATGCTACACTCCCTGCATGAATGCTACACAGATGCTCCTCTGCATGAATGCTACACTCCTGCATGAATGCTACACTCCTGCATGAATGCTACACTCCTGCATGAATGCTACACTCCCTGCATGAATGCTACACTCCCTGCATGAATGCTACACTCCCTGCATGAATGCTACACTCCCTGCATGAATGCTACACTCCCTGCATGAATGCTACACTCCCTGCATGAATGCTACACTCCCTGCATGAATGCTACACTCCTGCATGAATGCTACACTCCCTGCATGAATGCTACACTCCCTGCATGAATGCTACACTCCCTGCATGAATGCTACACTCCCTGCATGAATGCTACACTCCCTGCATGAATGCTACCACTGGGATGCCACTAGGAAGCTTCTTTGGACCCATGGTGACTTATTTCACAGTGACAATCACTAAACCACCAAAAAAGACACCAAATGTATTGTGAATGTTTGAAAGAGCGCGCTGGGTAATGTTCTCTCAATGGTAAACAACGCTTCACTGGCGGGAGTCCTGTGCAGGCACGGAGCAGGTGGACAGGTCTAATACGTTACAAAACACGAGTCCGTTTACGATAACGAAATCGAAAAAAGCTTACGAAACACGATATTTACGATATATGAGCCTTACGATACTCGGGGGTCCACTGTATACTGTAATAACATTTCTCTTGCCCCTATTAATAATGCACAGTATACTGCAATAACACTAACCTTGCCTCTAAAATGAGAATGAGCATCATTAGCAGATATATGGAGTGTCTCCACAGCACTACTACTATCTCCACTATCGTTCAATGAATATTCTTGCTCACTCTCTGGCAGGTCACAAGTCTCGTAAACATCTGGCTGGTCATATACCTGAAACAAATCAATCTCATAATATATGAAAAAATAAAGATCTGGGCACACAACTTAGTTTATTATATAACCATATATATAATATTAATTGCATATCATGGAATATCTGAAAAAAACAAATGACCATTTAACTATCATAATAAAACAAATATTAATAGATTTAACTAAAATAATAAATTTTGTTAATCCGTTGCATGAAAGCTAATCTCGAGTGTGATCTACAGACTCGACAACCCTAGATAGTAACCATGGTAAACTTCTATGGAACAAAATTGCTAAGGCATCGAGATATGAAAATGTAGCTTTAATGGTAGATTTTAACTTCAGCCAAAATGACTGGAGCAATTTGATAGGAAATTAGTCTATCAAATAACTAAAAATAGTTCAGGACTGCTTTATAAAACAGTGTGTCAGAACCAACTATGTAGACGAAATAACCTGTTTGATTGGGTTCTGGCAAACAAGAAATCTGGAAATTAATGAAGCGTTCTTAGAAAGCAATCACAAATCACTTAGTTTAGTACCTCATGGAATTATGTACCTTAAATATCATGAGGAACGCTGAATGAACAGTGGTGACAGAGGTCATCTGATCTTTTTGTCCAAAGCATTGTACAAGCCACCCCAAGCTGTTTTTTTTTTTTTTTTCAACAAGTCGGCCGTCTCCCACCGAGGCAGGGTGACCCAAAAAGAAAGAAAATCCCCAAAAGAAAATACTTTCATCATCATTCAACACTTTCACCACACTCATACATAATCACTGTCTTTGCAGACGAGCTCAGATACGACAGCTGAGAAAAGTCCCTCCCAGCTGTCACTATCTCAGACCTCCTATTTCCTTTAAAAGTCGTGCACTTGGTTTCCATTGGATCACTTGAGTTCGCCTGTATTTCTACAGGATTCTCAAGTCCAATTAAATCAATTAACTGGTTTCCTGAATCCCTTCACAAAATGTTACCCTGCTCACACTCCAACAGATCGTCATGTCCCAAAACCATTCGTCTCCATTCACTCCTATCTAACACGCTCACACATGCTTGCTGGAAGTCCAAGCCCTCGCCCCAAAACCTCCTTTACCCTTCCCTCCAACCTTTCTAGGACGACCCCTACCCCACCTTCCTTCCCTACAGATTTATACGCTCTCCAAGTCATTCTACTTTGATCCATTCTCTCTAAATGACCAAACCACCTCAACAACCCCTCTTCAGCCCTCTGACAAATACTTTTAGTAACTCCACACCTTCTCCTAATTTCCACATTCGAATTTTCTGCATAATATTTACACCACACATTGCCCTTAGACAGGACATCTCCACTGCCTCCAGCCCCTCCTCGCTGCAGCATTTGCAACCCATGCTTCACACCCATATAAGAGTGTTGGTACCACTATACTTTCGTACATTCCCTTCTTTGCTCCATGGATAACGTTCTTTGTCTCCACAGATACCTCAATGCACCACTCACCTTTTTCCTTCATCAATTCTATGGTTAACCTCATCCTTCATAAACCCATCCGCTGACACGTCAACTCCCAAATATCTGAAAACATTTACTTCTTCCATAATCCCTCTCTCCAATGTGATATCCAATTTTTCTTTATTTAAATCGTTTGATACCCTCATCACCTTACTCTTATCTATGTTCACTTTTAACTTTCTACCTTTACACACTCTCCCAAACTCGTCCACTAACCTTGCAACTTTTCTTTAGAATCTCCCATAAGCACAGTATCATCAGCAAAAGTAACTGTGTCAACTCCCATTTTACATTTAATTCCCATAATTTAATCCCACCCCTCTCCCTAACACCCTAGCATTTACTTCTTTACAACCCCATCTATAAATATATTAAACAACCATGGTGACATTACACATCCCTGTCTAAGACCTACTTTTACCGGGAAGTAATCTCCTCTCTCCTACACACCCTAACCTGAGCCTCACTATCCTCATAAAAACTCTTTACAGCCTTCAGTAACTTACTACCTATTCCATACACTTGCAACATTTGCCACATTGCTCCCTATCCACTCTATCATATGCCTTTTCTAAATCCATAAATGCAATAAAAACTTCTCTACCTTTATCTAAATACTGTTCACATATATGCTTCACTGTAAACACTTGATCTACACATCCCCTACCCACTCTAAAGCCTCCTTGCTCATCTGCAATCCTACTCTCTGTCTTACCTCTAATTCTTTCAATAATAACCCTGCCATACACTTTACCTGGTATACTCAGTAAACTTATTCCCCTATAATTTTTACACTCTCTTTATCCCCTTCCCTTTATATAAAGGAACTATACATGCTCTCTGCCAATCCCTAGGTACCTTCCCTCTTTCATACATTTATTAAACAAAAATACCAACACTCCAGCACTATATCCCCCTGCTTTTAACATTTCTGTCATGATTCCGTCAATTCCAGCTGCTTTACCCCTTTCATTCTACGTAATGCCTCACGCACCTCCCTCACACTCACATCCTGCTCTTCTTCACTCCTAAACGATGTTGTACCTCCTGGCCAGTACATGAAATTACCGCTCCCTTTTTCATCGACATTTAAAAGTTCCTCAAAATATTCCCGCCATCTACCCAATACCTCCAGCTCCCCATCTACTAACTCCCTACTCTGTTTTTAACTGACAAATCCATTCGTTCCTAGGCTTTCTTACCTTGTTTATCTCACTCCAAAATTTTTCTTGTTTTCAGCAAAATTTCTTGACAGAGCCTCCCATTCTTTCATCCGCTCTTCTTTGCACTCTCTCACCACTCTCTTCACCTTTCTTTTACTCTCCATATACTCTGCTCTTCTATTAACACTTCTGTTTTGTAAAAACCTCTCATAAGCTACCTTTTTCTCTTTATCACACCCTTTACTTCTTCATTCCACCACTCACTCCTCTTTCCTCCTGCACCCACCCTCCTATAGCCACAAACTTCTGCCCCACATTCTAATACTGCATTTTTAAAACTATCCCAACTCTCTTCAACCCCCCCACTACTCCTACTTGCACTAGCCCACCTTTCTGCCAATAGTTGCTTATATCTCACCCTAACTTCCTCCTCCCTTAGTTTATACACTTTTACCTCTCTCTACTTGCTGTTGCCATTTTCTTTTTGTCCCATCTACCTTTTACCCTAACTGTAGCTACAACCAAATAATGATCTGATATATCCGTTGCCCCTCTATAAACATGTACATCCTGAAGCCTACTCATCAACCTTTATCCACCAATACATAATCCAACAAACTACTTTCCTTACGTGCTATATCATACCTTGTATATTTATTTATCCTCTTTTTCATAAAATATGTATTACTTATTACCAAACCTCTTTCTACACAGCTCAATTAATGGTTCCCCATTTACATTTACCCCTGGCACCCCAAATTTACCTACTACTCCATCCACAACATTTTTACCCACTTTAGCATTAAGATCCCCAACCACAATTACTCTCTCACTTGGTTCAAAACTCCCCACACACTCACTCAACATTTCCCAAAATCTCTCTCTCCTCTACACTTCTCTCTTCTCCAGGTGCATAAACACTTACTATAACCCACTTTTCACATCCAACCTTTATTTTACTCCACATAATCCTTGAATTTATACATTTATATTCCTTCTTTACTTGCCATAACTGATTATTCAACATTATTGCCACTCCTTCTTTAGCTCTAACTCTATTTGAAACCCTTGATCTAATCCCATTTATTTCTCCCCACTGAAACTCTCCTACCCCTTCAGCTTTGTCTCACTTAAAGCCAGGACATCCAGCTTCTTTTCATTCATAACATCTACAATCATCTCTTTCTTATCATTCGCACAACATCCACGCACATTCAAACATCCCACTTTGACGGTTTTCTTCTTCTTCTTTTTAGTAAGCTATACAGGAAAAGGGTTACTAGCCCATTGTTCCCGGCATTTTAGTTGACTTTTACAACACGCATGGCTTACGGAGGAAAGATTCTTATTCCACTTCCCCATGGATATGAAAGGGAAAAGCAATAAGAACAAGAACTATTAAGATAAAATCAAAGAAAACTCAGATGAGTGTGTATACATAAACGTGGACATGTTTGCGTAGTGTGACCTAAGTGTAAGTATAAGTAGCAAGACGTACCTGAAATCTTGCATGTTTATGAGACAGAAAAAAGACACCAGCAATCCTACCATCATGTAAAACAGTTTCAGGTTTCTGTTTCACAGTCACCTGGCAGGATGGTAGTACCTCCCTGGGTGGTTGCTGTCTACCAACCTACTACTACTACCCCAAGCTGTACATACACATACGTATATGTATTCTTAATAGAAAATTAGATCAAATATAAATGACCCTAAATGGATGAACAATAGACTAAAGCATATCTTAGGAAAGGGGGAAAGGCATTTACAAGGCAAATAAGAGGAATGGATCACATTATTGGCCAATATATTCAATTTAAAAGTAAAAAAAAAAAAAGGAATATGGAAACCCAAGATAGATTATGAAAGAGCAAGCACTGCAGCAGGCCTACTGCCCCATGCTAGGCAAGTCCAACTCACACCTGCCCACACTCATACTTGTCTAACCTATCTTTAAAGCTACCCTAGATTTTCATTTCAGTGATGCTACTCGTGAGTTTGTTATCCTCATCAACAAATCTACAGTGGACCCCTGAGTTTTGGTCACCTCTGAAATCGTACAATTATGTAAGTATAATATTTTAAGTGCTTTTGCAAGTGTATTTTTGGGGGTCTGAAATGGACTAACCTACTTGACATTATTCCTTAAGGGAGTAAATTCGTTCGGTAATGGCACTTGAGCAGCCTTCTAGAATGAATTTTGACCGAAACTCGGGGGTCCACTGTATTACCAAACCAGTGCTTTCCTGTATCTGTTCTAACTCTAGTTCTCACAAGTTATATACATTGATGGATCTAAACAGGAGTCTACTGGCAGGGCTGCATCTGCTATTGTTGCCACCTCCCTAGTTAAGAACGATAAATTTGTTGAACTAGGCATAAGAATTAACAACTGGGCATCTACAATGCAAACTGAATTGTTTGCAATCCTAATGGTGCTAAAGCTAACTTATGACACTGAGCTTGACTAACATCATTACTGATTCTATGTCATCATTGAAGGCTCTTGACTCGTATAATGACTCCAACAACATGCTCATTGGAAAAGCCAGGTACGTATAGATACTCAAAAATCCTGGAAAAGGGAATTAATGTACAATTGCTATAGATCCCATCACACATTGTATTACTCCTTCATAATAAAGTTGATATGTTAGCCAAGAAGAGTACCCTGAAGGAGAATGTAGAATATAACTTTGGAATATCTGTGTCTAGCATTAGGAATAATATTAGGAGAGAAGTAAATAATGAAAATGAATGTTATAGGAATGCAGTTAGAAGTCTGAGTAGATATATAACCCACTATGATAACATGAACATAGATAAGTATGTTTATAGAGCAACTTCCAATGAGAACAGACTGACTGATGTTGTAGTGGCCAGGTTTAGGCTTGGTTACAAGTACTTCTGGCAGTTTAGGAGACACACAGATGATGATCAAACTAAATGCAAATTATGTAGTCAGGCATATGGTCACTGTCTTGAACACTATGTGCTTAACTGTCCACTTATTGAGAAATATAGAGATTTTTTTTTTTCAAGTCGGCCGTCTCCCACCGAGGCAGGGTGACCCAAAAAGAAAAAAATACTTTCATTATCATTCAACACTTTCACCTCACTCATACATAATCACTGTCTTTGCAGAGGCGCTCAGATACGACAGCTGAGAATAAGTCCCTCCCAACTGTCACTATCCCAGACTCCTCCTTTAAAGTGCAGGCATTGTACTTCCCATTTCCAGGACTCAAGTCCAACTAAATCAATTAACTGGTTTCCCTGAATCCCTTAACAAAATATTACCCTGCTCACACTCCAACAGCTCATCAGGTCCCAAAAACCATTCATCTCCATTCACTCCTATCTAACACACTCACACATGCTTGCTGGAAGTCCAAGCCCCTTGCCCACAAAACCTCCTTTACCCCCTCCCTCCAACCTTTTTGAGGATGACACCTACCCTGCCTTCCTTCCCCTACAGATTTATACGCTCTCCAAGTCATTCTACTTCGATCCATTCTCTCTAAATGACCAAACCACCTCAACAACCCCTCTTCAGCCCTCTGACAAATACATTTAGTAACTCCACACCTTCTCCTAATTTCCACACTCCAAATTTTCTGCATAATATTTACATCACACATTGCCCTTAGACAGGACATCTCCACTGCCTCGAGCTGCTTCCTCACTGCAGCATTTGCAACCCATGCTTCACACCCATATAAGAGTGTTGGTACCACTATACTTTCGTACATTACCTTCTTTGCCTCCATGGATAACGTTTTTTGTCTCCACAGATACCTCAACGCACCACTCACCTTTTTTCCTTCATCAATTCTATGGTTAACCTCATCCTTCATAAATCCATCCACTGACAAGTCAACTCCCAAATATCTGAAGAAAACATTCACTTCTTCCATAATCCCTCTCTCCAATGTGATATCCAATTTTTCTTTATTTAAATCATTTGATACCCTCATCAACTTACTCTTATCTATGTTCACTTTCAACTTTCTACCTTTACACACCCTCCCAAACTCGTTCACTAACCTTTGCAACTTTTCTTTAGAATCTCCCATAAGCACAGTATCATCAGCAAAAAGTAACTGTCAACTCCCATTTTGCATTTAATTCCCCATAATTTAATCCCACCCCTCTCCCCAACACCCTAGCATTTACTTCTTTTACAACCCCATCTATAAATATATTAAACAACCATGGTGACATTACACATCCCTGTCCAAGACCTACTTTTACCGGGAAGTAATCTCCCTCTCTCCTACACACCCTAACCTGAGCCTCACTATCCTCATAAAAGCTCTTTACAGCATTCAGTAACTTACTACCTATTCCATACACTTGCAACATTTGCCACATTGCTCCAATATCCACTATCATATGCCTTTTCTAAATCCATAAATGCAATGAAAACTTCCCTTCCTTTATCTAAATACTCTTCACATATATGCTTCAATGTAAACACGATCTACACATCCCCTACCCACTCTAAAGCCTCCTTGCTCATCTGCAATCCTACTCTCTGTCTTGCCTCTAATTTTTTCAATAATAACCCTACCGTACACTTTACCTGGTATACTCGGTAAACTTATTCCCCTATAATTTTTACAATCTCTTTTATCACCCCTTCCCTTTATATAAAGGAACTATACATGCTCTCTGCCAATCCCTAGGTACCTTCCCCTCTTTCATACATTTATTAAACAATACCAACCACTCCAACACTATATCCCCCCTGCTTTTAACATTTCTGTCATGATCCCGTCAGTTCCAGCTGCTTTACCCCCTTTCATTCTACGAAATGCGTCACGCACCTTCCCCACACTCACATCCTGCTCTTCTTCACTCCTAAACGATGTTATACCTCCCTGGCCAGTGCATGAAATTACCGCCTCCCTTTTTTCATAGACATTTAAAAGTTCATCAAAATATTCCCGCCATCTACCCAATACCTCCAGCTCCCCATCTACTAACTCCCCTACTCTGTTTTTAACTGACAAATCCATTCATTCCCTAGCCTTTCTTAACTTTTTTATCTCACTCCAAAACTTTTTCTGGTTTTCAGCAAAATTTCTTGATAGAGCCTCTCCCACTCTTTCATCTGCTCTCCTTTTGCACTCTCTCACCACTCTCTTCACCTTTCTTTTACTCTCCATATACAGTGGACCCCCGGTGTTCGTCCTGATCAAAACACTCCCTTTTATGTAAGTGTATTTTTTTAATGCTTTTATAAGTGTAGTTTTGGGGGTATAAAAGGACTAGTCTACTTTACATTATTTCTTAAGGGAATAAATTCGGTTGGTAATGGCACTTGAGCAGCATTCTGTTACGAAAAATGGACGAACACCGGGGGTCCACTGTACTCTGCTCTTCTATTAACACTTCTGTTTTGTAAAAACCTCTCATATAAGCTACCTTTTTCTCTTTTATCACACCCTTTACTTCTAGCCAACACTGTAAATACTGAATTGCAGAAAATATCTACCTGGATGATGACTAACAAACTTACTCTCAATATTGATAGAACTTATTTTATTCAGTTTGGGAACAGAGCTACAAATGTACCACTTAACATAATGATAAATGGGTCCCCTATCACAAAACTCACAGAGGGAAAATTCTTAGGAATCAATCTTGACAGTGGCCTAAAATTTCAGACACATATGCAACAAATTTCCAAGAAAGTCTCAAAGACCGTGGGAATACTATCCAAGATATGGTACTATGTTCCACAACCAGCTCTCCTTACCCTATATCACTCACTCATTTACCCCTACCTCACCTATGGAATCTGCGCATGGGGCTCAACATCAATAACTCATCTCAGACCATTAATAACACAACAAAAGGCAGCAGTTAAAATGATAACAAATTCACACTCCAGACAACATACTCCACCAATATTCAAAAATCTAAACTTACTCACCATACAAGATATCCATACTTTTTACTGTGCCTATTACATACATAGAACACTATGCAAATATTAACCCACCACTCAAAATTCTCCTTACCAATTTTAACAGGACACATGACCATAACACTAGACACAGAGCACTCCTCGAAGTTCCCCGTGTCCATCTAACACTATGTAAAAACTCAATGCATATAAAAGGCATGAAAATTTGAAATTCATTACCTGTCATTGCCAAAGAAACCCTGCCTGTACCCCAATTCAAAACGATGCTAAAAAACCACCTTCTCACCCAAACCTAAATGCACAATATCAAACATTCCCAACAAAGTAAAATAATCACTTAAATGTAAAAACCTGATTAATCACTTAAATGTAAAAACCTGTTATGAATAATACATACTAAGCTAACTGTTCCTATAACATTTACATTATAATGACCACATAAACTGTAATTGCAATGCAGCTAATTGTTTTAAATTGTTATCTCACTCAATTAATTGCATTGTTACTATTAATAAATTAATATGTTCAACTTATATTCAAATTATACAACTTAGATACACAATTATACTTATTTTATAAATTATCAACCATAATTTTTTACCATGTAGTCTACTATTAATTAATCTTAAGACACCTCATTTATACCTATGTATCATTGTATCATGTCTACCTAACTATGTATCATTGTACCATGTCTAAATAAACTATTATTATTATTCATTCCACCACTCACTCCTCTTTCCTCCTGCACCCACCCTACTATAGCCACAAACTTCTGCCCCACATTCTAATACTGCATTTTTAAAACTATCCCAACTCTCTTCAACCCCCCCCACTACTCATACTTGCACTAGCCCACCTTTCTGCCAATAGTTGCTTATATCTCACCCTAACTTCCTCCTCCCTTAGTTTATACACTTTTACCTCTCTCTTACTTGCTGTTGCCATTTTCTTTTTGTCCCATTTACCTTTTACTCTAACTGTAGCTACAACCAAATAATGATCCGATATATCCGTTGCCCCTCTATAAACATGTACATCCTGAAGCCTACCCATCAATCTTTTATCCACCAATACATAATCTAACAAACTACTTTCATTACGTCCTATATCATACCTTGTATACTTATTTATCCTCTTTTTCATAAAATATGTATATTACTTATATAGAGATAGTCAGTATAATAACCTATGTGACATGTCAAGATATCTTACCTGGAGTTTACCTGGAGAGGGTTTCAGGGGTCAACGCCCCCGCGGCTCAGTTTGAGACCAGGCCTCATTGTGGATCAGGGTCTGATCAACCAGGGTGTTACTGCTGGCTGCAGTAATGAAAATAAGATACCAGATATACCAAGCAAATTCCTGAAATTTGCTTGTAACAGATAAGTGAACTGTAGATATGTAGATATAAATCCAAATGTACACCTGTTAACCCTTTTAGGGCCTAGTTCCTAGGCCTTTTGTGTATCCATATGCTCTTGCGCTACTGTCCACAGGATGGATATGGGGTGCACAATAAACTAGCCACTTTAGTGGCAAAATCTAATCTTCTAAATCTAAATTTTTCTAACTTGAACTAATTATTGCGAGTCCTGTCTTGGTTACATATTTTTAGTATGTACATTTAAATCCCCTTTATTTATTCCTTCCTTCCATTTATACACCTCAATCATATCTTTCCCTAATTCCACACCTTTCCAGAGTGCAGATTTATTGTCCTCAGTCTATCCTCATAAGAGAGATTTTCGATACATGGAATCAACTTTCTCGTCCTTCCCTGTGTGTTTTCCAGCACATTTATGTACATTCTGTAATATGGAGACTGGAAATGTGCAGTATAATTTAAATGAAGCCTTACCAAGTAGCATCACAGGAAAAAGAACTTTGGATAGCTTTAAATATAGGTTGAATGGGAATATGAATTGATGTGGTTGAGTCTGAGTTAGACCTGCCTAACATAGGGCTATTAGCCCTATAATAGGCCTGCTGCAGTATTCCTTTATGTTTTTAATAAAATTGTCAAAGAATAAAATTATTTTTAACGAAATTATAAAATTTCATAAGAAATCATTGCAAAATTAGTGAAAATTAATTATGATGAGATAGCTGAACGATGTACAAAAATTACATTACAATAATAAGATAAGATTTCTTCGGATTTTTAACCCCGGAGGGTTAGCCACCCAGGATAACCCAAGAAAGTCAGTGCGTCATCGAGGACTGTCTGTCTTATTTCCATTGAGGTCCTTAATCTTGTCCCCCAGGATGCGACCCACACCAGTCGACTAACAACCCAGGTACCTATTTTGCTGCTAGGTGAACATGACAACAGGTGTAAGGAAACACGTCGAAATGTTTCTACCCGCCGGTAATCAAACCCGGGCCCTCCGTGTGTGAAGCAAGAGCTCTAGCCACCAGACCACCGGGCCACCAGACCACATGGGGAAGCACTAAACCCAGAGTCAATAAGTAACTGGGGAAATGGAAGGCATTCAGACTCAAGTCGAGGAACTGGGGCACAGCTCCAATTCCTTATATCAACAGCCCCTCACCAGCATCAAAGAATCAACCTTGAAGGAATGTACAGGAGATAATCGTAAAATTATATTACAACCGTTACAAGTAGGTGACGAAACGGTGGGAAGAACCTCATTATTAATAATAATAATCTCTATTTCTACATGTACAACGTTTACAGACTATAGCTGACATCAATGACATACTATATAGAAAGCCCCTTGTTATGCAGAGCATTTCAGTCAAATTAAGTTAATTTTGTCCCCAGGATGCGGCCCATACCAGTCGACTAACACCCAGGTACATACATACTGCCAGGGACGGCAGGTGCCTTAAGGAAATACGCCCAAATATTTGCATCCGTACCAAGGATCGAACCACGGACCTCAATGTGTGAGCCGAATGTGCTACCAACGATTTTTCGAGAGTACTTCCACACACCTCAGCCTCTTAAATATGCATATGCATACAAGCAGCAGTAAAGCTAATAACTTACAATACCAGGTAATCCAGCATATTTAGGATCAGCCATGATGATGGGTGGTGGTGAGGGAAACTTGTTTACCCCGGCACTGACTCACCCTCACTACTGCCACCTCCCTCCACCAAAACACCTCAAACACTTAAAATAATCTTTACAATACACCGCTTTCTTTAACTATCCTACCAACATCCATTATTGCTAATATTGACATAAGGTAATAAAGCATAATTATCTTTTTTATAATTCCATAATAAAGCACAATAAATCAATTATTCACAGGTACAGGTACTGGTAATATTGCTATCGTCTGTAATAAGCAAGTTTATTTAGGCACAGGTACAATTATCATACATAGTTTAACGTGTAAATTACCTAGCATAACCAGAAATAGTCGGACAATGTAACTTATTTCCATTGGGGTCCTTGTAATATCGTTTTATTTAAAGCCTAGCAGTAAGTTACCTACAAAACTTTTCATAAGAAATCAGTGCAAAATTATTGAAAATCAGTTATGATGAGATAGTTGAACAATGTACAAAATGGTTAGGACGGCAGGCAGCAACCTCCCAGTCAGGTACTACTGTCCTGCCGAATGAGTGTTTTTTAACAGTTTAACTCATTTATTATGCACCCCATACCCATCCTGTGGTAGTCAAAAGATTATAGAAGTACATAATGGGTTCATGGACTGGGCCGCAAAGTTTGGATAGCTGAATGGTTTAGCGCTTCTATTTGATTATAATAATAATATAATAATAATAATTGGATAGCTGAAAAGGTTACAAAGGTAATGAACAATTTATAATAATAAAATCTTTAGTTCTGCAAGTACATGTAATACAGGCTTAGCTGATGGCACTTCAGGTAAATTATGTCAATTTTGTCCCGGGATGAAACTGAAACATGGTTAAAGCCTCATACTATAGATATCTATGTCATTCCTGGTTACACAGCCATACACAATTGTCGGCCAGACCAACAAGGAGGTGGCACAGCTATGTTCTTCTCAGACCAGCTTGAATGTATTAACAATACTTGCACAAGAGATGAACATGGAGAATATATAATAGCTAAATTTAAATCCAAATATCTACAAAAACCTCTCACAGTTATAAACATCTATAGATTACCACAGTCAAACATTCAGCAATTTAGTGAAAAATTAGGAAGTATGATTACTGATGCACACATGAACAAAGACCACTTAATCCTCACAGGCGACTTCAATATAAACCTCCTACAAGATCAGGACCCACTAGTAACTGAATTCAGAGACTACTCACTCAGAAATGTTCAAGATATGTCAAAGTATTTTATCCACAGTGGTATATTACAGACCATTCTGGAAAAATACCCTGACTTTGCTCCCTGTAAATAAAGCATTGACACGTGTGTGTGTGTGTGTGTGTGTGTATGTACATGTGTGTATGTGTATGTGTGTATGTATATACATGTATGCGTGTGTATGTGTATATGTATGTGTGTGTGTGTGTGACCCAACAATTAAAATTTGCACCAATAACTCATTACAGTTGTGGCTGGGTGTAGACTAATAGATTGCTCATTGCTTTATAATTTGTTCATGAGTGCAACCATGTACAGACGTAAGTAAATTTACTTACATGATTCATTACCTTGTAACTAGTGAATTAATTACCATTGTACCTTGTTCAGCTATCAAAACTTTGGGGCCCAGTCCTCTGGACCCTAT
>WNWK01019446.1:0-37797 GCA_009830355.1 Cherax destructor
TAGCCATCTTCCACAAGTCTGACACTACACCTGTTTGAAGAGATAAATTAAAAATGTTAGATATTGGTTCACAGAGTTCCATTTTGCCTTCCTTAAGAACCCTTGCAAAAAGCTCATCAAGACCCGGCGATTTATTTTGTTTCAGTCGGTCTACTTGTTTCATAACCATTTCAGTAGTGACTGTGATATTACATAATTTATCTTCTTCTGGGCCACTATAAAAATTAATTACTGGGATATTATTAATGTCTTCCTGTGTGAAAACCGAGAGAAAATAATTATTAAAAATAGTGCACATATCAGTCTCCTTGTCAGTAAGATGCCCAGAGTTATTTTAAGGGGACCTATCTTATCCCTAACTTTTGTTCTATAAACCTGGAAAAAACTTTTTGGGTTAGTTTTTGAATCCCTAGCAACATTGGGTAGTTTCAAATTTAGGTTGGATAAATTCATGAGTGAGAGGGGTTGGATTTGAGTGGGACTCGCGCATGAGTGGGTAGAATTGTCAAAGCTTATTTCTTGGGTAGCATTGAAAATTGGGTTGAGCAAATATTCTGTTAGTGGGACGGATTGTGAAGGACCTGCCTAGTATGGGCCAACAGGCCTGCTGCAGTGTTCCTCCTTTCTTATGTTCTTATGTTCTTATGTCCCGTTTAGCTTTTCTTATACCCTTTTTAACGTCCCTCTTAATGTCAGTGTACTGATTTATAAGATGACCCTCGCCTCTATTTATGCGCCTATAAATTCCTTTCTTCTGCCCTAAAAAGATATTTAAGCCTATTATTCATCCATTTTGGGTCATTTCTACTTGATCTAATTTCTTTATACGTCATAAATGTTCTTTGGGCAGCCTGTATAGTGTTAAGAAAGCTGTCATATTGGTAGCTCTCTTCGTTACCCCAGTCCACAGTTGATAAGTGTTCTCTAAGCCTATTATAATCTGCTAAGCGAAAGTCTGGGACTGTTACTGAATTATCCCTACTATCATATACCCATTCAATGCTAAAGGTAATTAATTGACTTGTGGTCGCTTGTGCCGAGTTCATCTGTAATTTCTAAATTATTAACAAGGGTTTCCTTGCTTGCCAGAACCAAGTCAAGTAGGTTATTTTCCCTTGTAGGTTCTGTCACAAACTGCTTCAAAAAACAATCCTGAACTACTTCTAAAAAGTCGTTTGATTCTAAATTACCTGTCAAGAAATTCCAATCAATCTAACTAAAGTTAAAGTCCCCTAGAATTACTATGTTATCGTGCCTTGTGGCCTTAACAATTTCCTCCCAAAGTAGTCTCCCTTGTTCCCTATCTAAGTTTGGAGGACGGTAAATAACGCCTAAAATCAATTTTTCACACCCCTCTGAAAATTCTATCCAGACAGACTCTGTATCTATTATTTCAGACTTTATACCCGTTTTTATGCAACAATTTAAATGATCACGGACATAGAGTGCCACACCACCCCCCTTCCCGATACTTCTGTCTACTTGGAACAATTTAAAACCCTGGATGTGACATGGAATGTGACCCCAATGGAAATAAGTCACTCTGTCTGACTTTTTTGGGTTATCCTAGATTTTCTACACATATGCTGCTATGTATGATAATGTATGTAAATGTATTTGTGTATACCTGAATAAACTTACTTACTTACTTACTTATTCAGCAGGCAAGTCCCGATTTTTCATATTAAACCATGTCTCAGTTAATGCAAAAACATCAATATTACCTGCACTTGTAACTAATCTCAATTCGTCCATCTTATTCCTAGCACTACGACTATTAGTATAAAAAATGTTCAGAAAACCTCCCTTCTCTTTACTCTTCTTGTTCATTTCTGTTTTTCCACTATACCTATTGCTGTCCTTGTCACCTACTGCCACTGACTCTCCAATATCCACCTTGTTCTGCCTATTACTAGTTCCCTTAAAATTCATAACATTACTACACTGGGACTTCACTGTTTTCCCCCCATAACCCATACCACTAACTTTTTCTAGTTTAAAGCCCTAACAGCTCCCTCCACTGCAGTTGCCAGTGCCCCCAGATAGGGTGAAGAGGGAAGCAATGTGGCAAATGTTGCGGCTGTAATGAATTTGTAGTTTATAACTAAAAAAAAATAATATGGATAGTGAGGCTGAGGCTGGGGGAGGGGTAGAGTGTGGAATAAAGTAGAACCATTTTCCTAAGACAGTGGGACTTACACAGGGGTGTTAGAGGTCTCCATTATTACTTATTTTATAGATGAGTTGTAAAAGAAGTGAATGTATTGGGAGAAACATGGCATTAAAAAATTGGATCTGACATAAAGTGGGAATTGTTACAGTTGCCCTTTGATGATGATGATGATGATGATACTACTACTACTACTACTACTACTACTACTACTACTACTACTACTACTACTACTACTACTACTACTACTACTATAATAATAATAATAATAATAATAATAATAATAATATATTATTATTATTATTATTATTATTATTATAGTAACCCAAAAAATAATAATAATAATATTATAATAACCCAACAAAATGATAATAATAATAATAATAATAATAATAATAATAATAACCCAACAAAATAATAATAATAATAATATTATAATAACAAAAAAAAATAATAATAATAATATTAATAATAACAACAACAACAACTACAATAATAATAATAATAATAATAATAATAATAATAATAATAATAATAATAATAATAACAATAATAGCAATATAATAAAAAAAGCTGATGTGTTAATAAAAAAAAACAATGCAAGTGTAGGGTCACTTACAAAAGCAGACTAAACACTGGTATTTAGGTGACCCGTAGCTCGATTGGTAGGCACTGAGGTCCGGGGATCGATCCCCGGTACGGGTGGAAACATTAGGACGTATTTACCTAAGACACCTGCTGTCTATGTTCACCCATCAGTAAAATGGGTACCTGGGTGTTAGTGGACTGGTGTGGGTCGCATCCTGGGACAAAACTGACCTAATTTGCGGGAAATGCTCAGCATAACAAGCATCTTTCTATATAGTAGTATGTCATTGATGTCAGCTATGGTCTGTACACCTTGTACATGTACTTGTAGTAAATAAATATATTATTATTATTATTATTATTATTATTATTATTATTATTATTATTATTATTATTATTATATTATATCATTATAAAAAAGAAATCACAAAAAACAGATTAAAATATAAAATTAATAGAAAACCGCTAAACATTTATATTATTAAATGAGCACTTTCAAAGATCTATAAATTTAATCATAAATTCTAATAAAATATTAAATATATGAGCACTGCTAATTGTTACGACAAGTCCCAAGACACTACCTTACCTTGATCGTCGATAGTCGTAGACTTATTAACATAAACAATGTACTTCTATTGATTGTGAGCAGAGACAATTACTGACAGCGAGACAGAACACTAGGATAATAGTTACGTGATGGTGGTGTTAACTATGGAATGTGTGGTCGTGCCGGCCCCCGAGTCACGTCATGGTGGTGTTAACAATGGGATGTGTGGTCGTGCCGACCCCCGAGTCACGTCATGGTGATGTTAACAATGGGATGTGTGGTCGTGCCGGCCCTCGAGTCACGTGATGGTGGTGTTAACAATGGGATGCGTGGTCGTGCCGGCCCCCGAGTTACGTCATGGTGGTGTTAACAATGGGATGTGTGGTCGTGCCGGCCCCCAAGTCACGTGATGGTGGTGTTAACAATGGGATGTGTGGTCGTGCTGGCCCCCAAGTCACGTGATGGTGGTGTTAACAATGGGATGTGTGATCATGTCGGCCCCCGAGTCATTGCCCACGGTTTTGCCAGCCCTGGGAATCCTTACCCATTTTACGTTATTCAATTCTTAAGAATTGGTCCCTAGAAATTAGGTTATTAATTTTATTAAGAAATTAAAAATTATTTGTTTAAGAAATATATGACTCATAATTTGCATGGCTTAGTATGTAATAAATTTCTGTGCAGTTTTATTAATATGTTTATTGAGCCTTTATTACCCCTGAAATTTTCATTTTTACCCCAATTGGGATAATTTACCCCGGTTCCCCGACCTCTGATTCTATGTTACTATATTAAAATTATCTACATTAAAAAAAAAAAAAACATGAAATATATCAAATGTTTTCGGTTTAGGTAGAGACCTTTTCAGGTTTTCTAGTTATGCCAAAAATATTTATAATAATTCTTATCTATTAATGTGGATTATTAGTTTATTAAGTTTAAAGGTTATCGACTATGAGGAATTGATGAAGACTTCAGATCATATGGGCAACACCAAAATATTGGTTAAAGTTATCTACAGTGTATATTCACTGAGACATACAACCCTCAGGAAATATATGTGTGAGTATATGTCTGTGAGTTTGTGAGTATATGTCTGTGACTATGTGAGTGTATGTCTGTGAGTATATGAGTATATGTCTGTGAATATGTGAGTAAATGTTTGTGACTATGTGAGTATATATCTGTGACTATGTGAGTATATGTCTGTGACTATGTGAGTAAATGTTTGTGACTATGTGAGTATATGTCTGTGACTATGTGAGTATATGTCTGTGACTATGTGAGTATATGTCTGTGACTATGTGAGTATATGTCTGTGAGTTATTCATTTATATTGATGGCATTTAGTGTGTAAATCACAGAACAAACCATTCACTGGGGCAAATTTTCGCCTTAACGAGAATCATACAGTGACACGTTTCACCTTCAGGAAAATTTCATGGGCGAAACGTTTCCCTCAATGAAGTTTGATCAAGTTACAAAAACCTGAACATCATACACTTGTAAATACTTATTACAACGAAGTGTTGTGTCCATAAAGATGTGTTTTGCTATATATCTTTGTTGTCATACCTTTGATAGTATGTCTTAGTGAAGTATGTCTTAGTAAAGTATGTCTTAGTAAAGTATGTCTTAGTGAAGTATGTCTTAGTAAAGTATGTCTTAGTGAAGTATGTCTTAGTGAAGTATGTCTTAGTGAAGCATGTCTTAGTGAAGTATGTCTTAGTGAAGTATGTCTTAGTGAAGTATGTCTTAGTGATGTATGTCTTAGTGATGTATGTCTTAGTGAAGCATGTCTTAGTGAAGTATGTCTTAGTGAAGTATGTCTTAGTAAAGTATGTCTTAGTAAAGTATGTCTTAGTGAAGTATGTCTTAGTGATGTATGTCTTTGTGAAGTATGTCTTAGTAAAGTATGTCTTAGTGAAGTATATCTTAGTGAAGTATGTCTTAGTGAAGTATGCCCTAGTGAAGTATATCTTAGTGATTTATGTCTTAGTGAGGTATATCTTAGTGAAGTATGTCTTAGTGATGCATGTCTTAGTGAAGTATGTCTTAGTGAAGTATGTCTTAGTGAAGTATGTCTTAGTGAAGTATGTCTTAGTGAAGTATGTCTTAGTGATGTATGTCTTAGTGATGTATGTCTTAGTGAAGTATGTCTTAGTGAAGTATGTCTTAGTGAAGTATGTCTTAGTGAAGTATGTCTTAGTAAAGTATGTCTTAGTGAAGTATGTCTTAGTGAAGTATGTCTTAGTAAAGTAAGTCTTAGTGAAGTATGTCTTAGTGAAGTATGTCTTAGTGATGCATGTCTTAGTGAAGTATGTCTTAGTGATGTATGTCTTAGTGAAGTATGTCTTAGTGAAGTATGTCTTAGTGAAGTATGTCTTAGTAAGTATGTCTTAGTAAGTATGTCTTAGTGAAGTTGTTAGTGAAGATGTCTTAGATATGTCTTAGTGATGTATGTCTAGTGATGTATGTCTTAGTGATGTATGTCTTAGTGAAGTATGTCTTAGTGATATGTCTTAGTGATGTATTTAGTGATGTATTTTGATGAAGTGTCTTAGTGATGTATGTCTTAGATGTATCTTAGTGAGTATGTCTTAGTGATAGTCTAGTAGTATGTCTTGTGTATGTTTGAAGATGTCTTAGTAGTAGTTTTATATGTAGTAAGTTGTGAAGTATGCTGATATTGGAGTTTGTGAAGTTGTTATGTCTTAGTATTTGTTTATATTGATAGTTATGTGTAATGTTATGATTATTTATGTTGTTTATATGTTTAGAGTTTAGAATGTTGTCTTAGTAAGTATGTCTTAGTGAAGTATGTCTTAGTGATGTATGTCTTAGTGAGTATTTTAGTAAGTATGTTAGTGTATGTCTTAGTGATGTATGCTTAGTGATGTATGTCTTAGTGAAGTATGTCTTGAGTATGTCTTAGTGATTATTCTTGAGTATGTCTTAGTGAAGTATGTCTTATGAGTATGTCTAGTGAGTATGTCTTAGTGAGTATGTCTTAGTGAGTATGTCTTAGTGATGTATGTCTTAGGAGTATGTCTAGTGATGTATGCTTAGAGATGTCTTAGTAAATGTCTTAATAAGTATATCTTAGTGAGTATGTCTTAGTGATTGTCTTAGTGAGATTCTAGTGATGTATGTCTTAGTGAGTTTTTAGTGAAGTATGTCTTTGATGATGTCTTAGTGAGATGTCTTAGTGATATGTCTTAGTGAATATGTCTTAGTAAGTATGTTTAGTGAATATGTCTTAGTGAGATGTCTTGTGATGTATGTCTAGTGATGTATGTCTTAGTGAGTAGTCTTAGTGAAGTGTCTTAGGAAGTAGTCTTATGAGTATGTCTTAGTGAAGTATGTCTTATGAATATGTCTTAGTGAAGTATGTCTTAGTGAAGTATGTCTTAGTGAGTATGTTTAGTGAATATGTCTAGTGAGATGTCTTAGTGAGTATGTTAGTGAATGTCTTAGTGTAGTCTTAGTAAGATGCTTTTCTAGTATATTATGATATGTATGAGTCTTGTATGCTTATAAATATTGTATTTATGCTAGTCTTATGAAGTTTATAAGCAGTAGATTAAGAGTCTTGGATGTCGTAAGTGTCTTGTAATTAAAGTAGTCTAGATGTCATGATTTATAATTAGAGGTTATTATAGTAATATTTAGAGATTGTAGATGTATAGTCTGTGAGTAGCTTAGTGTATCTTGTTATAAATGTTATATTGGTGTCTTATGTATGCTAGTGAGTATTCTTAATTGATTGTTATGAGATGTTATGTGATGCTAGATTAGTAAAGTTAGTAGTTGCTGATTTGTAGAGTGTTAATATTCGTTCTAGTGAGTGCTTAATTCTTGTGAGTAGTGAAGTATGTCTTAGTGAAGTATGTCTTAGTGAGTATGTCTAGTAGTATGTCTAGTGATATGTCTTAGTGAGTATGTCTTAGTGAAGTATGTCTTAGTGAAGTATGTCTTAGTGATGTATGTCTTAGTGAAGTATGTCTTAGTGAAGTATGTCTTAGTGATGTATGTCTTAGTGAAGTATGTCTTAGTGAAGTATGTCTTAGTGAAGTATGTCTTAGTGATGTATGTCTTAGTGAACAGTATGTCTTAGTGAAGTATGTCTTAGTGATGTGCTTAGTGAAGTATGTCTTAGTGAAGTATGCTTTGTAGATGAAGTATGTCTTAGTGAAGTATGTCTTAGTGAGTATGTCTTAGTGAAGTATGTCTTAGTGATAGTATGTCTTAGTGAGTATGTCTAGTGATGTCTTAGTGAAGTATGTCTTAGTGAAGTATGTCTTAGTGAAGTATGTCTTAGTGAAGTATGTCTTAGTGATGTATGTCTTAGTGATGTATGTCTTAGTGATGTATGTCTTAGTGATGTATGTCTTAGTGAAGTATGTCTTTAGGCTGGAATATGTCTTAGTGAGTATGTTTAGTGAACTATGTCTTAGTGAAGCATGTCTTAGTGATGTATGTCTTAGTGATGTATGTCTTAGTGATGTAGTCTTAGTGAAGTATGTCTGTATGTCTGAAGATGTCTTAGTGATGTATGTCTTAGTAAGTATGTCTATGGATGTCTTAGTGAGATGTCTTAGTGACATGTCTTAGTGAAGTATGTCTGAGATGTCAGTGAGTATGTCTTAGTGAAGTATGTCTAGTGAGTATGTCTTATGAGAGTTATTGTCTTAGTGATGCATGTCCTAGTGAAGTATGTCTTAGTGAAGATGTCTTAGTGATAGTATGTTTAGTGAAGTATGTCTTAGTGATGTATGTCTTAGTGAAGTATGTCTTAGTGAAGTATGTCTTAGGAAGTATGTCTTAGTGAGACAGCATGTCTTGTGGAGCATCATCCTGGGACATAGTCTTGTGGAGCATCATCTAGGGACATAGTCTTGTGGAGCATCATCCTGGGACATAGTCTTGTGGGAGCATCATCCTGGACATAGTCTTGTGGAGCATCATCCTGGGACATAGTCTTGTGGGAGCATCATCCTGGACATAGTCATGTGGAGCATCATCCTGGGACTAGTCTTGTGGGAGCATCATCCTGGGACATAGTCTTGTGGGAGTATCATCCTGGAGAATAGTCTTGTGGGAGCATCATCCTTGGACATAGTCTTGTGGGAGCATCATCCTGGGACATAGTCTTGTGGGAGTATCATCCTGGGACATAGTCTTGTGGGAGCATCATCCTGGTACATAGTCTTGTGGGAGCATCGTCCTGGGACATAGTCTTGTGGAAGCATCATCCTGGGACATAGTGTTGTGGGAGCATCATCCTGGGGCATAGTCTTGTGGGAGCATCATCCTGGGACATAGTCTTGTGGGAGCATCATCCTGGTACATAGTCTTGTGGGAGCATCATCCTTGTACATAGTCTTGTGGGAGCATCATCCTTGGACATAGTCTTGTGGGAGCATCATCCTGGGACATAGTCTTGTGGGAGCATCATCCTGGGGCATAGTCTTGTGGGAGCATCATCCTGGGACATAGTCTTGTGGGAGCATCATCCTGGACATAGTCTTGTGGGAGCATCATCCTGGGACATAGTCTTGTGGGAGCATCATCCTGGGACATAGTCTTGTGGGAGCATCATCCTGGGACATAGTCTAGTGAGAGCATCATCCTGGGACATAGTCTTGTGGGAGCATCATCCTGGGACATAGTCTTGTGGGAGCATCATCCTGGGACATAGTCTTGTGGGAGCATCATCCTGGGATAGTCTTGTGGGAGCATCATCCTGGTACATAGTCTTGTGGGAGCATCGTCCTTTGACATAGTCTTGTGGGAGCATCATCCTGGGACATAGTCTTGTGGGCGCATCATCCTGGGACATAGTCTTGTGGGAGCATCATCCTGGGACATAGTCTTGTGGGAGCATCATCCTTGGACATAGTCTTGTGGGAGCATCATCCTGGGACATAGTCTTGTGGGAGCATCATCCTGGGGCATAGTCTTGTGGGAGCATCATCCTGGGACATAGTCTTGTGGGAGCATCATCCTGGTACATAGTCTTGTGGGAGCATCATCCTGGGACATAGTCTTGTGGGAGCATCATCCTGGGACATAGTCTAGTGAGAGCATCATCCTGGGACATAGTCTTGTGGGAGCATCATCCTGGTACATAGTCTTGTGGGAGCATCATCCTGGGACATAGTCTTGTGGAGCATCACCTGGGACATAGTCCCTGGGAGCATCATCTAGTGGAGCATCATCCTGGGACATAGTCTTGTGGGAGCATCATCCTGGGACATAGTCTTGTGGGAGCATCATCCTGGGACATAGTCTTGTGGGAGCATCATCCTGGGATAGTCTTGTGGGAGCATCATCCTGGTACATAGTCTTGTGGGAGCATCGTCCTGGGACATAGTCTTGTGAGAGCATCATCCTGGGACATAGTCTTGTTGGAGCATCATCCTGGGACATAGTCTTGTGGGAGCATCATCCTGGGACATAGTCTTGTGGGAGCATCATCTTAGGGACATAGTCTTGTGGGAGCATCATCCTGGGACATAGTATTGTGGGAGCATCATCCTGGGACATAGTCTTGTGGGAGTATCATCCTGGGACATAGTCTTGTGGGAACATCTTCCTTGGACATAGTCTTGTGGGAGCATCATCCTGGGACATAGTCTTGTGGGAGCATCATCCTGGGACATAGTCTTGTGGGAGCATCATCCTGGGACATAATCTTGTGGGAGCATCATCCTGGGACATAGTCTTGTGGGAGCATCATCCTGGGACATAGTCTTGTGGGAGCCTCATCCTGGTACATAGTCTTGTGGGAGCATCATCCTTGGACATAGTCTTGTGGGAGCATCATCCTTGGACATAGTCTTGTGGGAGCATCATCCTGGGACATAGTCTTGTGGGAGCATCATCCTGGGACATAGTCTTGTTGGAGCATCATCCTGGGACATAGTCTTGTGGGAGCATCATCCTTGGACATAGTCTTGTGGGAGAATCATCTTAGGGACATAGTCTTATGGGAGCATCATACTGAGACATAGTCTTATGGGAGCATCATCCTGGGACATAGTCTTGTGGGAGCATCATCTTAGGGACATAGTCTTGTGGGAGCATCATCCTGGGACATAGTCTTGTGGGAGCATCATCTTAGGGACATAGTCTTGTGGGAGCATCATCCTGGGACATAGTCTTGTGGGAGCATCATCCTGGGATATAGTCTTGTGGGAGCATCATCCATGGACATAGTCCTTTTGGGAGCATCATCCTGGGACATAGTCTTGTGGGAGCATCATCCTGGACATAGTCTTGTGGGAGCATCATCCTGGACATAGTCTTGTGGGAGCATCATCCTGGGACATAGTCTTGTGGGAGCATCATCCTGGGACATAGTCTTGTGGGAGCATCATCCTGGGACATAGTCTTGTGGGAGCATCATCCTGGGACATAGTCTTGTGGGAGCATCATCCTTGGACATAGTCTTGTGGAGCATCATCCTGGGACATAGTCTTGTGGGAGCATCATCCTGGGCATAGTCTTGTGGGAGCATCATCCTGGCATAGTCTTGTGGGAGCATCATCCTGGGCATAGTCTTGTGGGAGCATCATCCTGGGACATAGTCTTGTGGGAGCATCATCCTGGGACATAGTCTTGTGGGAGCATCATCCTGGTACATAGTCTTGTGGGAGCATCATCCTGGGACATAGTCTTGTGGGAGCATCATCCTGGGGCATAGTCTTGTGGGAGCATCATCCTGGGCATAGTCTTGTGGGAGCATCATCCTGGGCATAGTTTTGTGGGAGCATCATCCTGGAATAGTCTGTGGGACATCATCCTTGGACATAGTCTTGTGGAGCATCATCCTGGGACATAGTCTTGTGGGAGCATCATCCTGGACATAGTCTTGTGGAGCATCATCCTGGGGCATAGTCTTGTGGGAGCATCATCCTTGGGCAGTCTTGTGGAGCATCATCCTGGGCATAGTCTTGTGGGAGCATCATCCTGGGCATAGTCTTGTGGGAGCATCATCCTGGGACATAGTCTTGTGGGAGCATCATCCTGGGACATAGTCTTGTGGGAGCATCATCCTGGGGCATAGTCTTGTGGGAGCATCATTGGGGATAGCTGAGCTGACACCTGGACATAGTCTTGTGGGAGCATCATCCTGGGCATAGTCTTGTGGGAGCATCATCCTGGGCATAGTCTGTGGAGCATCATCCTGGCATAGTCTTGTGGGAGCATCATCCTGCATAGTCTTGTGGGCATCATCCTGGGACATAGTCTTGTGGGAGCATCATCCTGGGACATAGTCTTGTGGAGCATCATCCTGGCATAGTCTTGTGGGAGCATCATCCTGGTAGTCTTTAGTCCTTTGTGTGGAGCATCATCCTGGACATAGTCTTGTGGGAGCATCATCCTGGTACATAGTCTTGTGGGAGCATCATCCTGGGACATAGTCTTGTGGGAGCATCATCCTGGGACATAGTCTTGTGGGAGCATCATCCTGGCATAGTCTTGTACTCATCCTGTACTCTGACCTACTGGGTAGTGGTGAGACATCAGCTCTGGACTCACCTGGCTAGTACTGGTCCGAGCTCTCCTGCTCCAGTGGAGCATCATACTCTGTCTTAAATCTATGGGCTAGTTTGCCTGCCTCACTGATATCTGTTCTAGTCCTTACCACTTCCTGACTACTCTTTTGGCTGAAGCAATCATTTCCCGACATACCTTTGACTCATCTGAGTCTTTCAGCTCATCTGGTGCCCTTGTTTCTGTGTCTCCTGGGCAACTTGTACATCACCTGGACATAGTACTTGTAGCATCATCCTGGGCATAGTCTTGTGGGAGCTATCCTATGTCTCTTGGGACTTCTCATCAGCTGTTGTGGATAGTCCTTGTGGAGCATCACTCTCTGAGGCTAGTCTTGTGGGACACAACCTGGCGCATATCTTTGGGCGACTATCATCCTGGGACATGTCTTGGGGGAAGCAATCTGGTCCATAGTCTTGTGGGCGCGTATCGATCCTGGCTTCTTGTGGAGACATCCTGGACATAGTCTTGTGGGAGCATCATCCTGGTACATAATCTTGTGGGAGCATCATCCTGGACATAGTCTTGTGGGAGCATCATCCTGGGCATAGTCTTGTGGGAGCATCATCCTGGGCATAGTCTTGTGGGAGCATCATCCTGGGACATAGTCTTGTGGGAGCATCATCCTGGGACATAGTCTTGTGGGAGCATCATCCTGGGGCATAGTCTTGTGGGAGCATCATCCTGGGCATAGTCTTGTGGGAGCATCATCCTGGGCATAGTCTTGTGGGAGCATCATCCTGGGACATAGTCTTGTGGGAGCATCATCCTGGGGCATAGTCTTGTGGGAGCATCATCCTGGGGCATAGTCTTGTGGGAGCATCATCCTGGGACATAGTCTTGTGGGAGCATCATCCTGGGCATAGTCTTGTGGAGCATCATCCTGGGACATTTAGACTCATTGTGGGAGCATCATCCTGGTACATAGTCTTGTGGGAGCATCATCCTGGTACATAATCTTGTGGGAGCATCATCCTGGGACATAGTCTTGTGGGAGCATCATCCTGGTACATAGTCTTGTGGGAGCATCATCCTGGTACATAGTCTTGTGGGAGCATCATCCTGGTACATAGTCTTGTGGGAGCATCATCCTGGGACATAGTCTTGTGGGAGCATCATCCTGGGACATAGTCTTGTGGGAGCATCATCCTGGTACATAGTCTTGTGGGAGCATCATCCTGGGACATAGTCTTGTGGGAGCATCATCCTGGTACATAATCTTGTGGGAGCATCATCCTGGGATATAGTCTTGTGGGAGCATCATCCTGGGGCATAGTCTTGTGGGAGCATCATCCTGGTACATAGTCTTGTGGGAGCATCATCCTGGGACATAGTCTTGGGGAGCATCATCCTGGTACATAGTCTTGTGGGAGCATCATCCTGGTACATAGTCTTGTGGGAGCATCATCCTGGGACATAGTCTTGTGGGAGCATCATCCTGGGACATAGTCTTGTGGGAGCATCATCCTGGGGCATAAAGTCGAGGCGTAATATTAGGGAAATATCTCGGTAGGGAATAACTAATTTAAACTTTAAATTTGACAGTGTAACAATAAATAATTACTTGTCAGGAAGATAATGACATACTAAGTTGCCTTACAAAATCATAATTTTACCCTCAACAAAGTATTTGGTCAGCCAAAATGCGTCAAACTATCCCGCAATTTTTTCTCGACCGTCAACTGTTTTAATTACACCAGCTTCGAATGATGTCTGATGCGTTGAGCAATGATTGGCTGACACCTGAGCCAATCACGTATGTACAGCCTCAGAGTAAATCTTTCCCGCCTTCTGTCAGATATACGACCTACGGAGGATTGTGCTTCCTGTGTTATAATAATAATAATTTAATAATATATTTATTTACTACAAGTACATGTACAAGGTATACAGACCATAGCTGACATCAATGACATACTACTATATAGAAAGCCGCTTGTTATGCTGAGCATTTCCCGCTAATTAGGTCAGTTTTGTCCCAGGATGCGACCCACACCAGTCCACTAACACCCAGGTACCCATTTTAAACTGATGGGTGAACAGGGACAGGGACAGCAGGTGTCTTATGGAAACACGTCCCTAATGTTTTCCACCCGTACCGGAGGAGATTCGATCTCCGGACCTCAGAGTGTGAGGTAAGTGCGCTAGCGATCGAGCTACGGGACACCTGCTCCTAATTAATGGTCCAAGTTAATGCTCCAAGTCGGACCGAAACGTCGTCATAAGATTCATTGTCCAATGTGCGGGATATTTGTGTAGTGTTCCAGTCACGGTATTGTGCCTTGTTATTCTACGTCTGTGAGACATAAGGCCTCTCAGTGGAAGCGTTCCCATCACTTGTCATGTACGACCTCTAAGTGGTGTGTTGCGCACGACCTGTCATGTGAACAACCCAGTGGGAGTGTCCACTGCCAGCCCTCATACACATGAACTATGAACGGGTCTTCTATGAAGTAGTGTCGTCCTGTCATGTTCCACCTCTACTGCCTATTAGCAGGTGTGTTCCCAACAGCAGTCATACGACCTATGACTGCCACATATGTGACCTCCAGGCAGGTGTTTACTATCACATATTACATAGCAGGGACGTTTCTATGACTCCCTACAGAAATACTGGCTTTTTTTGAGGGTCTCCCCGCGTGCCAGAGATGGTGAGAGGGACAAACAATGGAAAGATGATGGAGAGATAATGGAGAGGGTGAGAGAGCGGAAGAGACAATGGAGAGATGACATAGAGAGTCTGAACCATAAACATTTAGTTGAGAAGTTGAATGTTTGTGTACATACGTTTGTTTTAAAAACGAAATTTTCTTAAAGTTTAGCGAAAATAGTTGAAGATAAGACAATGTCTAAAAAAAAAAATATGAGGATGGATAAACGTAATTAGGAGAGATGATGTGAAGTTAGGTAAAGTGAGATAAAGTTAGGAAGGGAAGAGAAAGATAAGATTATGTTAGGTGTTGCTCGGGAAAATATTCTCTAATAACTCTGTTGCTGACTCTTCTGAAGTTATGTACCTTTAACATGTGATGTACGTGCATGTGATGTACGTTCATGTGATGTACGTTCATGTTATGTAGGTTCATGTGATGTACGTTCATGTGATGTACGTTCATGTGATGTACGTTCATGTTTTATGTGTAGTGTTCAGTTGTGATGTACGTTCATGTGATGTATGTTCATGTGATGTACGTTCATGTGATGTACGTTCATGTGATGTACGTTCATGTGATGTGCGTTCATGTGATGTACGTTCATAAGATGTACGTTTATGTGATGTACGTTCATGTGATGTACGTTCATGTGATGTACGTTCATAAGATGTACGTTTATGTGATGTACGTTCAAGATATGTACGTTCATGAGATGTACGTTCATGTTATGTACGTTCATGTGATGTACATTCATGAGATGTACGTTCATGTGATGTACGTTCATATGATGTACGTTCATGAGATGTACGTTCATGTGATGTACGTTCATGTGATGTATGTTCATGTGATGAACGTTCATGAGATAAACGTTCATGTGATGTACGTTCATGTGACGTACGTTCATGTGATGTACGTTCATGTTATGTACGTTCATGTGATGTACGTTCATGTTATTTACGTTCATGTGATGCACGTTCATGTGATGTACGTTCATGAGATGCACGTTCATGTGATGTACGTTCATGTGATGTATATTCATGGGACGTACGTGCATGTGATGTACGTTCTTGTGACGTACGTTCATGTTGTGTACGTTCATGTGATGTACGTTCATGTGACGTACGTTCATGTGATGTACGTTGATGTTATGTACGTTCATGTGATATACGTTCATTTTGTGTACGTTCATGTGAGGTACGTTCATGTGATGTACGTTCATGTGATGTATGTTCATGTGATGTACGTTCATGTGAAGTACATGCATGTGATGTGCATTCATGTGATGTACGTTCATGTGATGTACGTTCATGTGAAGTACATGCATGTGATGTGCATTCATGTGATGCACGTTCATGTGATGTACGTTCATGAGATGTACGTTCATGTGATGTACATTCATGTGATGTACATTCATGTGATGTACGTTCATGTGATGTACATTCATGTGATGTACATTCATGAGATAAACGTTAATGTGATGTATATTCATGTTATGTACGTTCATGTGACGTACGTTCATGTGATGTACGTTCATGTTATGTACGTTCATGTGATGTACGTTAATGTTATGCCCGTTCATGTGATGTACGTTCATGTGATGTATATTCATGGGACGTACGTGCATGTGACGTACGTTCATGTTGTGTACGTTCATGTGATGTACGTTCATGTGACGTACGTTCATGTGATGTACTTTGATGTTATGTACGTTCATGTGATGTACGTTGATATTATGTACGTTCATGTGATGTACGTTGATATTATGTACGTTCATGTGATGTACGTTCATGTGATGTATGTTCATGTGATGTATGTTCATGTGATGTACGTTCATGTGATGTACGTTCATGTGATGTGCGTTCATGTGATGTACGTTCATGAGATGTACGTTCATGAGATAAACTTTTATGTGATGTACGTTCATGTGATGTACATTCATGTG
This sequence comes from Cherax destructor, assembly GCA_009830355.1. Lineage (NCBI taxonomy): Eukaryota > Metazoa > Arthropoda > Malacostraca > Decapoda > Parastacidae > Cherax > Cherax destructor. The sequence goes on from WNWK01019446.1 coordinate 16,467, forward strand.
ATGTACGTTCATCTGATGTACGTTCATGTGATGTACATTCATGTGATGTACATTCATGAGATAAACGTTAATGTGATGTACGTTCATGTGATGTACGTTCATGTGATGTACGTTCATGTGACGTACGTTCATGTGATGTACGTTCATGTTATGTACGTTCATGTGATGTACGTTCATGTTATGTACGTTCATGTGATGTACGTTCATGAGATGCACGTTCATGTGATATACGTTCATGTGATGTATGTTCATATGTACATTCATGTGATGTATGTTCATGTGATGTACGTTCATGTGATGTACGTTCATGTGAAGTACGTTCATGTGATGTGCGTTCATGTTATGTACGTTCATGAGATGTATGTTCATGTGATGTACGTTCATGAGATGTACGTTCATGTGATGTACGTTCATGAGATATACGTTTATGTGATGTACGTTCATCTGACTTACGTTCATGTGATTTACGTTCATGTGATGTACGTTCATGTGATGTACGTTTATGTGATGTACATTCATGATATAAACGTTAATGTGATGTACGTTCATGTGATGTACGTTCATGTTATGTACGTTCAAATGATGCACGTTCATGTGATGTACATTCATGTGATGTATGTTCATGTGATGTACGTTCATGTGATATACGTTCATGTGATGTACGTTCATTTGATGTACGTTCATGTGATGTACGTTCATGTTATGTTCATTCATGTGATGTACATTCATGCGATGTACGTTCATGAGATGTACGTTCATGTGATGTACGTTCATGTGATGTACGTTCATGTGATGTACGTTCATGAGATGTACGTTCATGTGATGTACGTTCATGTGATGTACATTCATGTGTTGTACGTTCATGTGATGTGGAGAAAATTCTCCAAAGGAGGGGGGGTATGCGCCCTTTCTACCCTTGTTAAGGGCCCTCACCCTTTCCGCCCTTAGGAAGGAGCCAAATGAGGCGAGTCTGGTTGCTAAAAACAAAATAACTCATACCAGATGTACTGACCACAGTGTGTCACGTGTTGTCTGACCAAGTAGCAGCGAGTGTATATGTAACTCTTTGCCGTAACAGGAAAATTATAGTAAACTGTTGTATTAGTTTCTACACTTGACATTACAATCGTGTGCTACAGTGATTGAAGTATTTAGAGAACACAAACATTTTAATTGCCACTTGTAGCAGTATGTAGCAATTGTTGAAATTGTGCTGATATCAGCGATGTTAGGCACCACGAGGCACCACGAGGCACCACGAGGCTGCACGAGGAGTTAGATTGAATTCGGCCTCCGAACAGGTCATACGGCGACGAAGGGTTTAACCTAACAAAGAAATTAGTCGTATGCGTCCGTTATTCTAATTTAATCTCCACTAACGTTGGGAAATAAGATAAGAACTCTATTCCAGTGCGTTTAGTGAATAACATCGCGGTATATTCAGAAGTGTGCGCAGCTTCTTATTACTGCTAAAAGACAAACGTAGAGACAATCGCAAGTGAACTCCATCGAAACAAGACGGTGACTCATCAGCGGCATTCTACAATCAAGACAGCATTTCCGCCTATATGGTGGAGTCAACACCATCACTCACGTTACACAAGCAAGGTATGGTTTTATGTTTTGTCAGGCTGGGGACTGCGCAGTTCTTGTATGTCAGGAGCATCAAAATTTACCTATTCACGGCAGTTATGCGTGGACTTTTAAGTCCAAACACGTGAGTAAACCACCTTTCAGTCCATCAAATGACTGAAGATATGGGCATATGCTCCTTTGGGGCAATAATTATAGACTCACACTTGATGTTTTACCTTACAGCCCTGTGGGGAATGAGGCCATGGATGTATCCTCTGTGAAGGTGTTGGGGATGGCGGCGACATCTTGGATTCATCAATAAGCTAAGTATTAGCAACACATACAGTCTATTTTATCATAGAAGCACATTCCTCCACATGAGATGCACGTTCATGTTATGTACGTTCATGTGATGTACGTTCATGAGATGTACGTTCATGTGATGTACGTTCATGTGATATACGTTCATGTGATGAACGTTCATGAGATAAACGTTCATGTGATGTATGTTCATGTGACGTACTTTCATGTGATGTATGTTCATGTTATGTACGTTCATGTGATGCACATTCATGTGATGTACGTTCATGTGATGTATGCTCATGAGATGTATGTTCATGTGATGTACGTTCTTGAGATGTACGTTCATATAATGTACGTTCATGTGATGTAAGTTCATGTGATGTACGTTCATGAGATAAACGTTCATGTGATGTACGATCATGTGACGTACGTTCATGTGATGTACGTTCATGTGATGTACATTAATGTGATGTGCATTCATGAGACAACGTTCATGTGATGTACGTTAATGTGATGTGCATTTATGAGACAACGTTCATGTGTTGTACGTTCATGTTATGTACGTTCATGTTATGTACGTTCATGTGATGTACGTTCATGTGATGTACGTTCATGTGATGTACGTTCATGTGATGTACGTTCATGAGATGTACGTTCATGTGATGTACATTTATGTGATGTACGTTCAAGTGATGTACGTTCATGTGATGTATATTAATGAGATGTTCGTTCATGTGATGTACATTCATGAGATATACGTTCATGTGATGTACGTTCATGTGACGTACGTTTTCCTCTTACCATAAGACACGTTTGAAATTAATTTATTTCCATTACTATCATTGACTTAGGACAAAATGCACTTAACTGCATATTGTTATATTTTATTATTGTTCTTGTTTGTGAAGTTAGTGTTTGTTAAGTTAATGTTTGTGAAGTTAATGTTTGTGAAGATAATGTTTGTCAAGTTAATGTTTGTGATTTAATGTTTGTGAAGGTAGTGTTTGTGAAGTTAATGTTTGTGAAGTTAAAATTTGTGAAATTATTGTTTGTGAAGTTAATGTTTGTGAAGATAATGTTTGTCAAGTTAATGTTTGTGAAGGTAGTGTTTGTGATGTGAATGTTTGTGAAGGTAGTGTTTGTGAACTTAATGTTAGTGAAGTTAATGTTTGTGAAGTTAATGTTTGTGAAGGTAGTGTTTGTGAAGTTAATGTTTGTGAAGGTAGTGTTTGTGAAGTTAATGTTAGTGAAGTTAATGTTTGTGAAGGTATTGTTTCTGAAGTTAATGTTTGTCAAGTTAATGTTTGTGAAGGAAGTGTTTGTGAAGTTAATGTTTGTGAAGTTAATGTTTGTGAAGTTAATGTTTGTGAAAGTAGTGTTTGTGAAGTTAATGTTTGTGAAGTTAATGTTTGTGAAGTTAATGTTCGTGAGGGTAGTGTTTGTGAAGTGAATGTTTGTGAAAATAGTGTTTGTGAAGTTAATGTTTGTGAAGTTAATGTTTGTGAAATAAATGTTTGTGAAGTTAATGTTTGTGAAGGTAGTGTTTGTGTAGTTAATGTTTGTGAAGGTAGTGTTTGTGAAGTTAATGTTTGTGAAGGTAGTGTTTGTGAAGTTAATGTTAGTGAAGTTAATGTTTGTGAAGGTATTGTTTCTGAAGTTAATGTTTGTCAAGTTAATGTTTGTGAAGGAAGTGTTTGTGAAGTTAATGTTTGTGAAGTTAATGTTTGTGAAGTTAATGTTTGTGAAAGTAGTGTTTGTGAAGTTAATGTTTGTGAAGTTAATGTTTGTGAAGTTAATGTTCGTGAGGGTAGTGTTTGTGAAGTGAATGTTTGTGAAAATAGTGTTTGTGAAGTTAATGTTTGTGAAGTTAATGTTTGTGAAATAAATGTTTGTGAAGTTAATGTTTGTGAAGGTAGTGTTTGTGTAGTTAATGTTTGTGAAGGTAGTGTTTGTGAAGTTAATGTTTGTGAAGGTAGTGTTTGTGAAGTTAATGTTTGGGAAGTTAATGTTTGTGAAGTTAATGTTTGTGAAGTTATTGTTTGTGAAGATAGTGTTTGTCAAGTTAATGTTTGTGAAGGTAGTGTTTGTGAAGTTAATGTTTGTGAAGTTAATGTTTGTGAAGTTTATGTTTGTGAAGTTAATGTTTGTGAAGGTAGTGTTTGTGAAGGTAGTGTTTCTGAAGTTAACGTTTGTGAAGGTAATGTTTGTGAAGTTAATGTTTGTGAAGGTAGTGTTTGTGAAGTTAATGTTTGTGAAGTTAATGTTTGTGAAGTTAATGTTTGTGAAGGGAATGTTTGTGAAGGCAGTGTTTGTGAAATTAATGTTTGTGAAGTTAATGTTTTTGAAGTTAATGTTTGTGAATGTAGTGTTTGTGAAGATAATGTCTGTGAGGTAGTGTTGATGAAGTTAATGTTTGTGAAGGTAGTGTTTGTGAAGTTAATGTTTGTGAAGGTAGTGTTTGTGAAGGTAGTGTTTGTGAAGTTAATGTTTGTGAAGGTAGTGTTTGTGAAGGTAGTGTTTGAGAAGTTAATGTTTTGAAGGTAGTGTTTGTGAAGTTAATGTGTGAAGTTAGTGTTTATGAAGTTAATGTTTGTGAATTTAATGTTTGTGAAGGTAGTGCTTGTGAAGTTAATGTTTGTGAAGGTAGTGTTTGTGAAGTAAATGTTTGTGAAGTTTATGTTTTTGAAGTTAATGTTTGTGAAGTTAATGTCTGTGAAGTTAATATTTGTGAAGGTAGTGTTTGTGAAGTTAATGTTTGTGAAGGTAGTGTTTGTGAAGTTAATGTTTGTGAAGTTAATGTTTGTGAAGTTAATGTTTGTGAAGTTAATGTTTGTGAAGTTAATGTTTGTGAAGATAATGTTTGTGAAGTTAATGTTTGTGAAGTTTATGTTTGTGAAGATAATGTTCGTGAAGTTAATGTTTGTGAAGGTAATGTTTGTGAAGTTAATGTTTGTGAAGTTAATGTTTGTGAAGTTTATGTTTGTGAAGATAATGTTCGTGAAGTTAATGTTTGTGAAGTTAATGTTTGTGAAGTTATTGTTTGTGAAGATAGTGTTTGTCAGGGGCTCTGGTGGTCTGGTGGCTAAAGCTCTCGCTTCACACGGCGAGGGCCTGGGTTCGATTCCCAGCCAGGGCAGAAACATTGGGCGTGTTTCTTTACACCTGTTGTCTATGTTCCCCATCAGTAAAATGGGTACCTGGGTGTTAGTCGACTGGTGTGAGTCGCATCCTAGGACACTGACCTAATCTGCCCGAAATGCTCAGCATAACAAGGGACTTTCTATATAGTAGTATGTCACTGATGTCAGCTATGGTCTGTATACCTTGCACATGTACTTGTAGTAAATAAATATATTATTATATTATTAAGTTAATGTTTGTGAAGGTAGTGTTTGTGAAGTAAATGTTTGTGAAGTTAATGTTTTGTGAAGATAGTGTTTGCCACTAGCACGATAAGAGACAACACAATAAGTGTCAGGGGCCCAAGACTGTTCAACTGCATCCCAGCATACTTAAGGGGGATTATCAATAGACCCCTGACTGTCTTCAAGCAGGCACTGGACAGGCACCTAAAGTCAGTACCTGACCAACCGGGCTGTGGCTCGTACGTCGGTTTACGTGAGGCCAACAGTAACAGCCTTGTTGATCAAGCCCTGATCCACCATGAGGCCTGGTCCCAGACCGGGCCGCGGGGGCGTTGACCCCCGGAACCCTCTCCAGGTATACTCACCTATTTGTGGCCCCACCTCTGCTGGCTGTTACTTGCTTCACTTCCTCCTGGCTGCCTGAGTTCTTTCATACCTATCTTTAAAACTATCTATAGATCTCGCATTTACCACATCGCTGTCTAGATCTTTCCACGTCCTGTCCACTCTAAGGTTAAAGAAGTATTCCCTAACATTCCCGTGTTTATGACCTCTAGGTCAGCCCTCGTGTACCTGAGACCCGATATTCCAACACACTTGCTCTGTGCATGCTGTCAATTAGTCTCGGTATTTTGTACGACACAGTCATGTTGCTCTTGGTGCTTCTCTTCTCTAGCGTCATCAGGTTCAGTTCCTCTTTTCTTTCCTCATACCTCAGGGTATGAACTTTTCAAACAAGTTTACATGCTTTATCATAAGTAAGTTTACATGCTTTATCATAAGTAAGTTTACATGCTTTATCATAAGTAAGTTTACATGCTTTATCATAAGCAAGTTTACATGCTTTATCATAGCAAGTTTACATACTTTATCATAAGCAAGTTTACATGCTTTATCATAAGCAAGTTTACATGCTTTATAATAAGTGAGTTTACATGCTTTATCATAAGCAAGTTTACATGCTTTATCATAAGTGAGTTTACATGCTTTATTATAAGCAAGTTTACATGCTTTATCATAAGCAAGTTTACATGCTTTATCATAGCAAGTTTACATGCTTTATAATAAGTGAGTTTACATGCTTTATCATAAGCAAGTTTACATGCTTTATCATAAGTGAGTTTACATGCTTTATTAAAGCAAGTTTACATGCTTTATCATAAGTGAGTTTACATGTTTTATCATAAGCAAGTTTACATGCTTTATCATAAGCAAGTTTACATGCTTTATCATAAGTGAGTTTACATGCTTTATTATAAGCAAGTTTACATGCTTTATCATAAGTGAGTTTACAAGTTTTATCATAAGCAAGTTTACATGCTTTATCATAAGTGAGTTTACATGCTTTATTATAAGCAAGTTTACATGCTTTATCATAAGCAAGTTTACATGCTTTATCATAAGAAAGTTTACATGCTTTATCATAAGCAAGTTTACATGCTTTATCATAAGCAAGTTTACATGTTTTATCATAAGCAAGTTTACATGCTTTATCATAAGTGAGTTTACATGCTTTATTATAAGCAAGTTTACATGCTTTATCATAAGCAAGTTTACATGCTTTATCATAAGCAAGTTTACATGCTTTATCATAAGCAAGTTTACATGCTTTATCATAAGTGAGTTTACATGCTTTATCATAAGCAAGTTTATATGCTTTATCATAAGTGAGTTTACATACTTTATTATAAGCAAGTTTACATACTTTATCATAAGCAAGTTTACATGCTTTATCATAAGCAAGTTTACATGCTTTATCATAAGCAAGTTTACATGCTTTATCATAAGTGAGTTTACATACTTTATTATAAGCAAGTTTACATACTTTATCATAAGCAAGTTTACATGCTTTATCATAAGCAACTTTACATGCTTTATCATAAGCAAGTTTACATGCTTTATCATAAGTGAGTTTATATGCTTTATCATAAGCAAGTTTACATGCTTTATCATAAGTGAGTTTACATGTTTTATCATAAGCAAGTTTACATGCTTTATCATAAGCAAGTTTACATGCTTTATCATAAGCAAGTTTACATGCTTTATCATAAGCAAGTTTACATGCTTTATCATAAGCAAGTTTACATGCTTTATCATAAGTGAGTTTACATGCTTTATCATAAGCAAGTTTACATGCTTTATCATAAGCAACTTTACATGCTTTATCATAAGCAAGTTTACATGCTTTATCATAAGCAAGTTTACATGCTTTATCATAAGCAAGTTTACATGCTTTATCATAAGTGAGTTTACATGCTTTATCATAAGCAAGTTTACATGCTTTATCATAAGCAACTTTACATGCTTTATCATAAGCAAGTTTACATGCTTTATTATAAGCGAGTTTACATGCTTTATTATAAGCAAGTTTACATGCTTTATTATAAGCAAGTTTACATGCTTTATTATAAGCAAGTTTACATGCTTTATCATAGCAAGTTTACATGATTTATTCTAAGTAACTTTACATGCTTTTTCATAAGTAACTTTACATGCTTTATCATAAGTAACTTTACATGCTTTATTCTAAGTAACTTTACATTCTTTATCGTAAGCAACTTTACATGCTTTATCATAAGCAAGTTTACATGCTTTGAAAAGCTCTTTTCCACAAGGCACAGTACTTGCTCCCATCCTATTCCTCATCCTCATATCAGACATTGACAGGGATATAAGCCACAGTGCTGTGTCTTCCTTTGCAGATGACACCCGAATCTGTATGACAGTGTCCACCGTTGAAGACACTGCAAGACTCCAAGCAGACATAAACCAAATCTTTAAATGGGCTGCAGAAAACAATATGAAGTTCAATGATGAGAAATTTCAATTACTCAGATACGGAAAACGTGAAGAAATTAAAATCTCATCGGAGTACAAAACTAATTCCAACCACACAATAGAGCGAAAAACTAATGTCAAAGACCTGGGAGTGTTCATGTCAGAGGATCTCACCTTCAAGGACCATAACAATGTAGCAATTGCATCTGCTCGAAAAATGACAGGATGGATAATGAGAACCTTCAAAACCAGGGATGCCAAGCCCATGTTGACACTTTACAGATCGCTTGTTCTATCTAAGCTGGAATATTGCTGCACACTAACTGCACCTTTCAAGGCGGGTGAAATTGCTGACCTTGAAAATGTGCAGAGAACCTTCACGGCACGCATAAGTGCGATAAACCACCTCAACTACTGGGAACGCTTGAAGTTCCTAAACCTGTACTCTCTAGAACGCAGGCGGGGGAGATACATTATTATATACACATGGAAAATTCTCGAGGGCTTAGTACCAAACTTGCACACAAAAATCACTCCCTACGAAAGCAAAAGACTCGGCAGGCGATGTAACATTCCCCAATGAAGAGCAGGGGTGCCACTAGCACGTTGAGGGACAACACAATAAGTGTGAGGGGCCCAAGATTGTTCAACTGCCTCTCAGCATACATCAGGGGATTACCAACAAGCCCTGGCTGTCTTCAAGCAGGCACTGGACAGGCACCTCAAGTCGGTACCTGATCAGCCGGGCTGTGGTTCGTACGTTGGACTGCGTGCGGCCAGCAGTAACAGCCTGGTTGATCAGGCTCTGGTCCAACAAGAGGCCTGGTCACGGACCGGGCCGCGGGGGCGTTGACCCCTGGAATTCTCTCCAGGTAGACTCCAGGTAGACATGCTTTATCATAAGCAAGTTTACATGATTTATTCTAAGTAACTTTACATGCTTTATCATAAGCAACTTTACATGCTTTTTCATAAGTAACTTTACATGCTTTATCATAAGTAACTTTACATGCTTTATTCTAAGTAACTTTACATTCTTTATCGTAAGCAACTTTACATGCTTTATCATAAGCAACTTTACATGCTGTATCATAAGTAACTTTACATGCTTTATCATAAGTAACTTTATATGCTTTATTATAAGTAACTTTACATGCTTTATCATAAGTAACTTTACATGCTTTATCATAAGTTACTTTACATGCTTTATCATAAGTAACTTTACATGCTTTATCATAAGTAACTTTACATGCTTTATCATAAGTAACTTTACATGCTTTATCATAAGTAACTTTACATGCTTTATCATAAGTAACTTTATATGCTTTATCATAAGTAACTTTACATGCTTTATCATAAGCGGGATGTAAACCAGAGCTACTTACTCAAAGATGGGCTAACATACGCTGTCATGAATGCCTTCTTGTTGAGGTTTCTGAAAGATGCAACTAAATATTGCAGTATTTACTGCCGCGGTTATTCGTCTGATATGACCCTCAGGTGAACTGCTGACATGACCCTCAGGTGAACTGCTGACATGACCCTCAGGTGAACTGCTGATATGACCCTCAGGTAAACTGCTGATATGATCCTCAGGTGAACTGCTGACATGATCCTCAGGTGAACTGCTGATATGATCCTCAGGTGAACTGCTGACATGATCCTCAGGTGAACTGCTGATATGATCCTCAGGTGAACTGCTGATATGATCCTCAGGTGAACTGCTGATATGATCCTCAGGTGAACTGCTGATATGATCCTCAGGTGAACTGCTGTTACTGTTTGTCTATGATCTTTCCCTATTTTTCAAAACTTTGCATTTGCTGTGGGTAAATTCTAATATAAACATGTCAGAACCCCAGTGGAAATAAGTCACTCTGTCTGACATTTTTTTGGGGTTATCCTGGGTTCTCTACACATATGCTGCTATGTATGATAATCTATGTAAATGTATTTGTGTATACCTGAATAAACTTACTTATTGAGACCAATCCAGCAGTTTGTCCAGATGTATTTGTAATCAATCCTGGTCTACTCTTGTTTGAATTCCTCTCATTAGTTTCACTTTATCCATGAATAAGGACACTTTTGACGCGATTTTTTCACAGGAAACAATACTGGTCAAGTACTGACTGTTGTGGAATCCCACTCATTACACTAGCCCATTCTGACACCAAGTACTGACTGTTGTGGAATCCCACTCATGACACTCGCCCATTCTGACACCAAGTACTGACTGTTGTGGAATCCCACTCATGACACTAGCCCAATTCTGACACCAAATACTGACTGTTGTGGAATCCCACTCATGACACTCGCCCATTCTGACACCTCCTCCCAGACAATAAATTGCTAGTTCCTTCCTGTTAATTATTTGATCCACTATAGTGTTCTCCGTGTTATTGTTACTGCTGCTCTGGCTTTTGCACCAGTCTCTTGTCAGGTATTGTATAATAATAATATTGTATAATATTAATTTTGAAGCATTACATTTTTACAATAGAACAATTTAAACAATTTGCAAAATGAAAGTATTACAATTTAGTATTCAAAACAATGAAATTCGAATATCCTGATTTTGAAGTAATGTGTACATGGTTGAGCAATCTTTAGCACAATGTTCAGTATTGAAATAGAAACACCATTGGTACTTTTTTGTGTTGGTTTTTAGTAAATGGTAGGTATTAAGTACAGCTTGTTTGGATAATTTTGGGTAATGAGGAGACTTCTAAGTAGGGCCTTAAATTGATTTGCAGGCAGCAGGGGTCCTGAAGTGTGTTCTGGTAATGAATTCCAGATCTTCAGGGCCTTTACGTGCATAGCATCTTTGTACAGGGAGAGATGGACACGAGGGACATCGAAGAGTGATTTGTGTCTTGTATTATGGTTGTGTGTTCTGTGGTAGTTAGCAAGTAGGAGTTTGAGAGGAGGGTTTATATTTGAGTATAGTGTTCTGTGTGTGTAGTAGGCACAATAATAATTGTGGATGTTTTGTATATTGAGTAAGTTAAGACTCTTGAAAAGTGGTGGAGTGTGCTGTCTGTTGAAGGAGTTTGTAATCAATCGCACTGCAGCTTTTTGTTGGGTTATTAAAGGTTTAAGGTGATTTGCTGTGGTTGAGTCCCATGCACAAATACCATAGGTGAGGTAAGGGTAGATGAGTGAGTGGTATAGTGCAAGAAGAGCTGATCGGGGTACATAGTACCGTATCTTTGAGAGGATGCCTACTGTTTTGGAGACTTTCTTGGATATTTGCTGTATGTGAGTTTGGAATTTGAGGTTGCAATCTAGATGGAGACCTAAAAATTTGCCCTCAGTGTGTCTAGCGGTACATTTGTAGCTCTGTTTCCAAACAGCATAAAATAGGTTTCGTCTATATTGAAAGTAAGTTTGTTGGTGGTCATCCAAGTTTATATTTTTAGTAGTTTGTCATTTACAGTGTCTGTTAGTATGGTTGAGTTTGGGTGAGAGAAGACATAAGTATTGTCATCTGCAAATAAAATGGGTTTAAGGAGTTTAGATGCGTTTGGGAGGTCATTGATGTAAATGAGAAAGAGAAGTGGGCCAAGGACACTCCCCTGTGGGACTCCAACAAGAACTGGTTGTGTAGTGGAGTTAGCTCCATTTGTGTATACATACTGGATTCTATTGCTAAGATAAGATTTTAGGTAATCAAGAGAGTGTCCTCTGACCCCGTAATGTTCAAGTTTTTGGTGCAATAGGTCATAGTCAACTGTATCAAATGCTTTTCGTAAGTCTATGAAAAGTCCCAGGGAAAATTCGTTTATCTCGAGTGCCGAATATATTAGCTCAAGCATATGTATAATTGAATCATTAGTAATTTTTTTTCGGTCTGAATCCAAATTGACAGAGGTTGAGTATGTTGTGGGATACTAAGTAGGAGTAGAGTTGTTTGTGAATTATTTTTCGAAGATTTTAGATAGTAGGGGCAAGTTTGATATAGGCCTATAGTTATTCAACTCAGTTGGATCACCTCCTTTGAGGATCGGGGTTAAACAGTCCAAAAATTTACAGTCTTCGCATTCCTCTCCTTCGTAACTTTTGCAATCTTCTTATAGTACTCCAGTAGATTTATTTCTGAGACATGATTTGCCATTTTTAAAACCATTCTAAGGATGAATTCTGAGATTGTCACTCTTGTTTTAGAATGCTTCGCAAGAGACACTAGAAAATTTATATCGCCTCCTTGCCGACACATACTTCGTTACTTGCTTAGGTATTACCTAATGTTTCCAGCCGTACTGAGGAACCGACCCCTGGACCTCAGTGTGTGAGCTGAGTTCCAGAAATGTTTTGAGAAGTGGCAGAGGCGCTTTGATCAGTGTATAACCTCCCAACGAGAGTATGTCGAGTGAGAACACTTCAACTAGGTGACTAGGACAGCCTCTATATATACTTTTTACGGCAGTCCAGGATCTTATAACACCTTGTATAGGGAAATGATGTTATTTATAAGCAAATAATGAAATCTAGATATAATGTGGCGTCTGAAATTAAGTAAAGGAATATATCTTTGCAGACAATGATTGTTGGTTATGAAACCCATTTTGTGGACGTAACGTCGCTAAAAAAAAGAATTACTATATTTATGTCTCCTTTTTCTTGTGAAATATTTTTCTAGGTATAGGGAGAAATTATGGAAAGAATGTTATGTGAACTCGTTATGTCCACGGGAAAGTGGACAAAGGTAAGATAGGGGTAAAGTCAATGAAGAACAGATGTAATGGACGGATGCCAATTGACAGTTTTTGTGATTACTGTGAATTATAGAGGGATATTAAGTAGTTAAATATAAAATTATAAAGAATATCTGTATTCATGAATGCACATGCATATCGTGAGAGTAATTAAATGCGACCAGGAGAGAGAAAAGGGGGTGATGTAACAAGGAAGAAAACACTTTTATTGTCATTCATTCAATAACTGTCTTGCTAGAAGGGAACCGACATCACAATTCAGATGACCCTCCAGACAGTAACATCCCCACTCCTCCTCCAGAGTGCAGGTGCTCTACTTCCCACCTCCAGAACTCAAATCCGGCTAACCGGCTTCCCTGAATCCCTCCATAAATGTTGGTGCGCTCACTCCAGTAATACGTCAAATCACAAAAAACTTTTTTTACCTCTCTCCCTCCAACCTCTCCTTTGTTTCTTCTTCTTCTGTTCTGTCCTAGGAAAGGCAGAAGGTGTCCTCCACGTACACGGTGAGAGAGGTGAGGGTGTCCTCCACGTACACGGTGAGAGAGGTGAGGGTGTCCTCCACGTACACGGTGAGAGAGGTGAGGGTGTCCTCCACGTACACGGTGAGAGAGGTGAGGGTGTCCTCCACGTACACGGTGAGAGAGGTGAGGGTGTCCTCCACGTACACGGTGAGAGAGGTGAGGCTGTCCTCCACGTACACGGTGAGAGAGGTGAGGGTGTCCTCCACGTACACGGTGAGAGAGGTGAGGGTGTCCTCCACGTACACGGTGAGAGAGGTGAGGGTGTCCTCCACGTACACGGTGAGAGAGGTGAGGGTGTCCTCCACGTACACGGTGAGAGAGGTGAGGCTGTCCTCCACGTACACGGTGAGAGAGGTGAGGGTGTCCTCCACGTACACGGTGAGAGAGGTGAGGCTGTCCTCCACGTACACGGTGAGAGAGGTGAGGGTGTCCTCCACGTACACGGTGAGAGAGGTGAGGGTGTCCTCCACGTACACTGTGAGAGAGGTGAGGGTGTCCTCCACGTACACGGTGAGAGAAGTGAGGGTGTCCTCCACGTACACGGTGAGAGAGGTGAGGGTGTCCTCCACGTTCACGGTGAGAGAGGTGAGGGTGTCCTCCACGTACACGGTGAGGGTGCCTCCACGTACACGGTGAGAGGTGAGGGTGTCCTCCACGTACACGGTGAGAGAGGTGAGGGTGTCCTCCACGTACACGGTGAGAGAGGTGAGGGTGTCCTCCACGTACACGGTGAGAGAGGTGAGGGTGTCCTCCACGTACACGGTGAGAGAGGTGAGGGTGTCCTCCACGTACACGGTGAGAGAGGTGAGGGTGTCCTCCACGTACACGGTGAGAGAGGTGAGGGTGTCCTCCACGTACACGGTGAGAGAGGTGAGGGTGTCCTCCACGTACACGGTGAGAGAGGTGAGGGTGTCCTCCACGTACACGGTGAGAGAGGTGAGGGTGTCCTCCACGTACACGGTGAGAGGGTGAGGGTGTCCTCCACGTACACGGTGAGAGAGGTGAGGTGTCCTCCACGTACACGGTGAGAGAGGTGAGGGTGTCCTCCACGTACACGGTGAGAGAGGTGAGGGTGTCCTCCACGTACACGGTGAGAGAGGTGAGGGTGTCCTCCACGTACACGGTGAGAGAGGTGAGGGTGTCCCCACGTACACGGTGAGAGAGGTGAGGGTGTCCTCCACGTACACGGTGAGAGGTGAGGGTGTCCTCCACGTACACGGTGAGAGAGGTGAGGGTGTCCTCCACGTACACGGTGAGAGAGGTGAGGGTGTCCTCCACGTACACGGTGAGAGAGGTGAGGGTGTCCTCCACGTACACGGTGAGAGAGGTGAGGCTTTCCTCCACGACACGGTGAGAGAGGTGAAGGTGTCCTCCACGTACACGGTGAGAGAGGTGAGGTGTCCTCCACGTACACGGTGAGAGAGGTGAGGGTGTCCTCCACGTACACGGTGAGAGAGGTGAGGGTGTCCTCCACGTACACTGTGAGAGAGGTGAGGGTGTCCTCCACGTACACGGTGAGAGAAGTGAGGGTGTCCTCCACGTACACGGTGAGAGAGGTGAGGGTGTCCTCCACGTTCACGGTGAGAGAGGTGAGGGTGTCCTCCACGTACACGGTGAGAGAGGTGAGGGTGTCCTCCACGTACACGGTGAGAGAGGTGAGGGTGTCCTCCACGTACACGGTGAGAGAGGTGAGGGTGTCCTCCACGTACACGGTGAGAGAGGTGAGGGTGTCCTCCACGTACACGGTGAGAGAGGTGAGGGGGACGAAAAGAATTTCTATCGAGAAGCAGAAAATTTCCAGGGTAATATGAGTGAGTGATCCATGGTCCAGTAGATCTAATGCATGAGACATATTCTACGTCAAATTTTGAGGTAACGATGTGGCTAACTTTGTGAAGACAATTATGAGAAAGTGAGATGATTGAATCAAAAAGAAGTCGGAAGAAATGTGTGAGATGTGAAGAAGGACGAGAGTCATTGTTTTGTGAAATTAAAATTGGAAATAAATATTAATGTAAATAAAAAAAATATGAGTTAACGAACGAAAGGAGAGATTGAAAAAAAAATCATTATTAAAACAACACTGAAACATTTAGGAATTTTTAAAACTTCCTAACTACACCTGCAATCCTAAATTAGGTAAGTAAAATATAATTTATGGCCTGATGTATCTGGCTGTAATCAAGTCCTCAGACAAGGAACAAACCTTTAAAACAGAGGCAAACACAAAAGAAACTTTTGAGTACGTGAACATATCCCCCTTCCATCAATATTTTCATTATAAGAGTGCACCAGAGCAGCAAAAGTTAATTAGAGAGAGGCAATGATTGTCACTTATTGCAAATGGCTTTTGCCTCATGCAAGACAAACCAGTATATATATCATTCTGCCAGTGAGACTCTGACTCCAACCAGAATTTAAATATTGCACCAGTTTGGCTGGAGTCACTCAGCTGGTTGACGAGTGAAGGAGGCGCTGGGGCCCCAGTGAAGGAGTGCGCTGGGGCCCCAGTGAAGGAGTGCGCTGGGGGCCCCAGTGAAGGAGTGCGCTGGGGGCCCCAGTGAAGGAGTGCGCTGGGGGCCCCAGTGAAGGAGTGCGCTGGGGGCCCCAGTGAAGGAGTGCGCTTAGGTCCCCAGTGAAGGAGTGCGCTGGGGGCCCCTGCAGCTGGACCGAACTAACTGCCACTTTGGTGGTACAGAGGGACTGCAGGAAGTGGGTGTTTTATTAACACTGAATAAATTGTTACATGTTTGGAACATTCTGCATGAACCTATAAGCTTTTAAGTACATATACCAGATAAAGTTGACTAAGTGCATATCTATTTTTGACTGTATTACTTTTTAAACAAAGAAAACCTACGTCATTTTATGATATTGTCCAGGATGATCAAATATGTATCTCATTTCCTATTTTCTAAACACTTTTTTGTCTAAAAACTGCAAAACACGAACTTGTATTGAAAACTCGATCTGCATGTACACTATTGTGGAATCTTAATCTAGAGATCGTTGGTACACAGGAGGAAATAGTCATCTTGGTTATCCTGGGTAATTAATCCTGAGATTAATTACCCAGGATAACCAAGAATGACAGTGTTTTGATCTTATTCTTATTTAACAAACTATGTATGCAGGAATCCAAATTCATTTATTATGAATAATTTTAACCAATATCATGTAAAGTCTGTCCTAACATAACAGTCTCTAAAAGTTTATTAATAAATAAAATTAATCGCCTACATGATGGCATAAAAAATATGTCGAGAGGAAAAGATTATCCGTATTTGACCCTAATGAATATTTGTAAAGATCTTAATTGTTATTATAAATGAATAATTAACACAGCTAAAATGATCATTATGATAAAATATATATTATAAACAAAGAGTTAGATAGGTTGTCGAGGGGTTGAATTACACTTGAAGGATATCAAGATGTTGAATACATTCTCATGGAACAGGAGGAAAAACATTATGTCAAAATAAAAGGTTTGTTTGGAGGAACTGGAGACGGAAGGAGAAGAATAGGAAAGAACTTGCATAGCACTGGTATAAATTTATATAAAATATGAAGAAAATAAAGGAATAAATTTGAAATAAGGAACACATAAGAGTGGAATACAGTGTGAGAGTGAGAGGCAGGTCAGTGAGCACACTTCAGTGTTCCACTCCAGCAAACAACCAGTGTACCCTGGAAGCACAAATTACCTGTTAGTGTGGGTGTCAGTAGGAGGGAGCGTCGGGGTGGGTGGAGTTTGGGGTTGAAACCCCCAAAGGGAAGGGGCGGGGAAAGGGGGTGGGTGACATGTGGGGTTTAAGAAGGTGTGGGGGAACATGGCAGACCATGGGTGACATTAGCAGGAAAGAATTTTTTAAAAAAAAAATTGAAAAGGTGTGACTGGAATGAAAAGACTGACTACCAGAGCCAACAAAGACTGCCTACCAGAGCCAAAAAAAGACTGCCCCACTAGAGCCAACAAAGACTGCCTCCCAAAAATAACAAAGTTTTGCCTACCAGAGCCAACAAAGACTGCCTACCAGCCCCAACAAAGACTGCCTACCAGAGCCAACAAATACTGCCTACCAGAGCCAACAAAGAGCCAGTGAGCAGGAGACAAGACCGGGGGGGAACGTGGGCATGAGGGGGGGGTCTCCCCAGACATGAAGTCTTCCCCGGGGGGGAGGGGCCCCCCCTTCCATCACCCACCTTCCTAGGACAAACACTGCCCCCGTCACTTCCCTTTTCCAGGACACACACTGGACACCCATCACTCCACCTTCCTAGGACACACCCCTGACACCCATCACTCCACCTTCCTAGGACACACACTGACACCCATAACTCTACCTTCCTAAGACACACACTGACACCCATCACTTTTACCTTCCTAGGACACACACTGACACCCATCATTTTTACCTTCCTAAGACACCCCAAACCCCAAAACACTCCACCTTCCTAGGACACACACTGCCCCCCATCACCTCCTTTCCCCCTAGGACACACACTCCCCCACCCATCACCTCCTTTTCCGGGGACCCCCCACTGACACCCATCACTCTACCTTCCTAGGACACACACTGACACCCATCACTCTACCTTCCTAGGACACACACTGACACCCATCCTCTACCTTCCTAAGACAAACACTGACACCCATCACTCTCCTTTCCCCCTAAGACAAACACTAACACCCATACTCCCTTTTAGGACACACACTGACCCCCAAACCCTTTACCTTCTTAATACAAACACTGACACCCATCACTCACCTTCCTAAGACAAACACTGACACCCATCACTCTACCTTCCTAAGACAAACACTGACACCCATCCCTCCCTTTTTAAAAAAAAACACTGACACCCATCCCTTTACCTTCCTAAGACAAACACTGACACCCATCCCCACCTTCCTGAGACAAACACTGACACCCATCACTCCCCCTTCTTAAGACAAACACTGACACCCATCCCCCACCCCTAAAAAACACTGACACCCATCCTCTCCTTTCCCCCTAAGACAAACACTGCCCCCCATCACTCAACCTTCCTAAGACAAACACTGACACCCATCCTCCCCTTTCCCCCTAAGACAAACACTGACACCCATCCCTCAACCTTCCTAAAAAAAACACTGACACCCATCCCCACCTTCCTAGGACAAACACTGACACCCATCCCTACCTTCCTAAGACAAACAGGGGACACCCATCCCCCCCCCTTTCCCCTAGGACAAACACTGACACCCATCACTCCCCTTTTCCCAGGACACCCCTGACACCCATCCCCCACCTTCCTAGGACAAACACTGACACCTATCACTCCCCTTTCCCCTAGGACAAACACGCCCCCATCACTCTACCTTCCTAGGAAAAACCCCCTGACACCCATCACTCTCCTTTTTCCTTGGACAAACACTGACACCCATCCCCACCTTCCTAGGACAAACACTGACACCCCATCATTTTTCCTTTCCCCCAGGACAAACACTGACACCCATCACTGTCTTTGCCTGGGATAAGCAATGAGCCCCCAACACTTTTTCCCTTTGGGTTTTTTTTCCCTCCCCAGGTGAGCCTGTGAAGGCCGGGACCCCCCAATGTTTGGTGGTTGTCACCTTTGTTTCCCCTTGAGCCCAGTAGTCGGTTTTGGGGAAAACTCACCACATCTGCTTGTGAGAGCATCGTTTAAAATTTATGATTCTGTTATCGCTAAAATTTTATGGTTGTGTTAAAATATGATTTAGTTAATTTATCCTTTAATTGTTTTGATATATAGTTACTACCTAAATCCAAAATTTGCAGTTTTTTTAAATTTTTAATCATTCATTTTTTGATTGTTGAGTAAGATATAGTCACCATTAGTGACGTATCGGGGACCCGTATTTTCCCATCCGCGGGGAAATCCGCACAATTTTTCATTCCCAAACCCCCCTTCGCATCCGCAGAATAGAAGTAAGACATAGTTAAGTACACCAGCATCCAAATTTTGAAGATGTTATTTTATTTATAAAGGGCTTCCAGGTAATAAAAGAGAATGCCTCTTCTGATCGGCTTCAACCGTGTATTTCAATGTATTTTTTTTGGAAGAATTTTTTGATTAGGGGAAATTTGTTTTTTTTAAGTAGGTTGATCTTTTTGGGGAATTTTTTTTAAAAAAAATTAGATAATATTTATTACATGATTGTATAGACTTTTAAATATGTTTTTGATAAAAAAAGTAAAAAGAAACTTTAAAAATTTTTAACTTATACACATTTTTTTAATTTTTTAAAAGCTTTAAGATGTGTTAATTTTTTAACATTCAGGGGTAATTTTTTTAAGCATTCATGATTTTTAAGTTTTTAACACCCTAGTGTGTTAAGTTTTTAAATTTTTTAAGTGTTAAGTTTTAAACATTCAGATGTGTTAAATTTTTAATGTTCATGATGTGTTAAGTTTTTAATTTTTATAATGTGTTAAGATTTTAACATTCATGGTGTGTTAATTTTTTGGGTTACTGGTTAATTTTTTTAACCTTATGATGTGTTAATTTTTTTTAAGTTCATGATGTGTTTAATTTTAAAATTTTTGGGGTGTGTTGTTTTTAAGTTCATGATGTGTTAAGTTTTTAATTTTTATAATGTGTTAAGATTTTAACATTCATGATGTGTTAATTTTTTTAAGTTCATGATGTGTTAAGTTTTTTTCCCTTATGATGTTTTAAAATTTTTTTAATTTCCCCGATGTGTTAATTTTTTAAATTCATGATTTTTAATTTTTAACATTCAATTTTTGTTTTTAAAATTTATGATGTGTTAATTTTTTTTAAGTTCTTTTATGTGTTAATTTTTTTAAGGGGTTTTGATTTTTAAGTTTTTAACATTCATGATGTGTTAATTTTTTTAAATTCAGTGTTAAGTTTTTAAACCCCTTTTAAGGGGTTTTAAAAATTTTTAATGTACATATTTTTAATGTTTCTCATTTTTAAATTTTAAATCATATGAAAAAAATCTATACAATTATGAAAGGAAAAATTTGATTGAGGTTTTTTAAAATAATTCCAAAATAATGCAACATTCTACTTAAAAAAAAAGGCCAATTTATTTATAAGTTTTAATTATTTAAAAAAAAAAGAATTAAAATACGCGGTTGAAGGGGGGCAGAAAGGCATTCTCCCCTTATTGCCGAACCCAATCATTCCAAGTTGTTATTAAAAAAATAATTAAATTTTCAAATTTGCTTTTAAAATTTTTGGACCATTCTTTGAATGCATCAGCATTAACGATTTGGAAAAATCCAAAAATCATTATGTTATATAACAGAAATCACTTTATTAAAAAAAAAATATGAATGATAACACAAACCATTTAAGAAGATAATGGGGTTTAAAATAAATAAAAGGGTTATGTAAGAGATGGCACCCCAATCCCCTCGACCCCTTCCCCCTGTTTCAGTGACGTCTCTGAAGCTCCAGTAGCTGCTGAATCTTTAATGGGGGAAATTATAGGATATTCCCCCCGGTCCCCAAACCGAAAATGTTTCAACTAGGAAAAAATACCTAAAAGACATCCACTGTGTGGTAGAGTATGACCTGGATACATTGAAACATATTGTTCCCACTATGTAACGTTACCAGCATATCGTTGATGCGACTGATATTACTAATATTACAAGTACCTTAATAATTTACCTCTACACATGATGTTGATGAATCACAATATTTAGTCCGACGTACAGCGTCAAAACTTTTTTTTTATATTTTATTAAAAAAACACATTATACATAAGTTGCAATTGTATCAATCTTAACTTTTTTCATACCAAGAACCCACCTCTAAATAATAAAAATCAGCACATTTCTTTACAATCCACCTCCATTACACCTGGGGAATAAACAAGCCTATATATGCAACAACACTCATTAATACAAAACAGACATAAAATTAAACCTCCTCCAGGGTAACTTCCTAGATGTACCCCCCCAAAACCCCCACCCAAAAAACCCCCCCAAAGGACCCCACATAATTTTACAGCTTTTTATATTTTTTTCCTACCTACACAACCCCAAACACATTTTAGTAACAAAAA
>WNWK01019447.1:0-12500 GCA_009830355.1 Cherax destructor
ATCATGATCTGATGATATATGATGATGATCATGATGATGATATCATGATGATGATCATCATGATGATGATCATCATGATCATGATCATCATGATCATGATCATCATCATGATCATCATCATCATGATCATCATCATCATGATCATCATCATCATGATCATCATCATCATGATCATCATCCAATTTGTGATGGGATCCACAGCAATTGTACATCAATTCATTTTCCCGGATTTCTGAGGTGTGTGTGTGTGTGTGTCTCGTAGGTGCGTGGCGGGGAGTCGCAGGTGCGTGGCGGAGGAGTCTCGCAGGTGCGTGGCGGGGAGTCTCGTAGGTGCGTGGCGGGAGTTCGTAGGTGCATGAATTTCATTATACTCGCCTCTCCTTTTCTTTTCACTGTCAACTTTTATTAGAGACATACTTATAAGTAGGCGACGGCAGTGGAGATGATGATGATGATGATGATCATGATCATGATGATGATGATGATCATGATCATCATGATCATGATCATCATCATGATCATCATGATCATGATCATCATCATGATCATCATGATCATCATCATGATCATCATCATGATCATCATCATGATCATCATCATGATCATCATCATGATGATCATCATCATGATCATCATGATGATCATCATCATGATCATCATCATCATCATCTCCACTGCCGTCGCCTACTTATAAGTATGTCTCTAATAAAAGTTGACAGTGAAAAGGAGAGCAGATAATGAAATCATGCACCTCGAGCTCCCCGCCACCACCTGGACCCCGCCACCACTGCGAGACTCTCCGCCACGCACTGCGAGACTCCCGCCACGCACCTACGAGACTTCGCCGCCACGCACCTACGAGATTCCCCGCCACGCACCTGCGGGACTCCCCGCCACGCACCTACGAGACTCCCCCGCCACGCACCTACGAGACTTTCCCCGCCACGCACCTACGAGACTTTCCCCGCCACGCACCTACGAGACTCCCCCGCCACGCACCTACGAGACTCCCCGCTACGCACCTGCAGGACTCCTCGCACCTACGAGACTCCCCCGCCACGCACCTACGAGACTCCCCTCGCCACGCACCTACGAGACTCCCCTGCCACGCACCTACGAGACTCCCCTGCCACGCACCTACGAGACTCCCCGCCACGCACCTCGAGACTCCCCGCCACGCACCTCAAGACTCCCCGTAACGCACCTGCGAGACTCCCCGCCACGCACCTGCGGCTCCCCGCCACGCACCTGCGGGACTCCCGCCACGCACCTGCGGAGACTCCCCTGCCACGCACCTGCGGACTCCTCCGCCACGCACCTGCGAGACTCCCCGCCGCACTGCGTCCCGCCACGCACCTGCGGGACTCCCCGCCACGCACCTGCGGGACTCCCCGCCACGCACCTGCGGGACTCCCCGCCACGCACCTGCGGACTCCCCGCCACGCACCTGCGAGACTCCCCGCCACGCACCTGCGGACTCCCCGCCACGCACCTGCGAGACTCCCCGCCACGCACCTGCGGGACTCCCCCGCCACGCACCTGCGGACTCCCCGCCACGCACTGCGGACTCCCCGCCACGCACCTGCGGACTCCCCGCCACGCACCTGCGGACTCCCCGAAACGCACCTGCGGGACTCCCCGCCACGCACCTGCGGGCTCCCCCACGCGTCCACGCACCTGCGAGCTCCCCGCCACGCACCTGCGAGCTCCCCGCCACGCACCTGCGGACTCCCCGCCACGCACCTGCGGGACTCCCCGCCACGCACCTGCGGCTCCCCGCCACGCACCTGCGACGCACTCCCCGCCACGCACCTGCGGACTCCCCGCCACGCACCTGCGGGCTCCCCGCCACGCACCTGCGGGCCCCGCCACGCACCTGCGGGCTCCCCGCCACGCACCTGCGGACCCCGCCACGCACCTGCGGGACTCCCCGCCACGCACCTGCGGCCCGCCAGCACCTGCACCCGCCACGCACCTGCGGGACTCCCCGCCACGCACCTGCGGGACTCCCCGCCACGCACCTGCGAGCTCCCCGCCACGCACCTGCGGCTCCCCGCCACGCACCTGCGGGACTCCCCGCCACGCACCTGCGAGCTCCCCGCCACGCACCTGCGGGACTCCCCCGCCACGCACCTGCGGGACTCCCCCGCCACGCACCTGCGGGACTCCCCCCGCCCGCGGCTCCGCACCTGCGGACTCCGCCACGCACCTGCGGACTCCCCGCCACGCACCTGCGAGACTCCCCGCCACGCACCTGCGGGACTCCCCGCCACGCACCTGCGGGACTCCCCGCCACGCCCTGCGGACTCCCCCGCCACGCACCTGCGGGACTCCCCGCCACGCACCTGCGGACTCCCCCGCCACGCACCTGCGGGCTCCCCGCCACGCACCTGCGGACTCCCCGCCACGCACCTGCGAGACTCCCCGCCACGCACCTGCGGCTCCCCGCCACGCACCTGCGAGACTCCCCGCCACGCACCTGCGGACTCCGCCACGCACCTGCGGACTCCCCGCCACGCACCTGCGAGACTCCCCGCCACGCACCTGCGAGCTCCCCGCCACGCACCTGCGGACTCCCGCCACGCACCTGCGGACTCCCCGCCACGCACCTGCGGACTCCGCCACGCACCTGCGGACTCCCCGCCACGCACCTGCGGAGACTCCCCGCCACGCACCTGCGAGCTCCCCGCCACGCACCTGCGGACTCCCCGCCACGCACCTGCAGGGCTCCGCCACGCACCTGCAGATCCTGCCACCCTCGAACTCACGCACCTGCGAGGGCCTGCACTCCCCGCCACGCACCTGCGAGACTCCCGCCACCACCTGCGAGCTCCCCGCCACACCTGCGGACTCCGCCACGCACTCGGCTCATCCGCCACGCACCTACGGCTCCCCTCCACGCACCTCGAGACTCTCCCTGCCACGCACTTACGAGACTCCCCACCTACTTCGACTTTCCTGCAATCTTACGAATTTCTGTCATTCAATACTATGCCATTGCACACTAAGCCATTTGACTATACTTCCCACCTTCTTTCACTTCTCCTTGTACTTTACCCATCTTTTGATATCTGTACAGACCTTTCATTCCCTGCTTTCTTTCTGTATTCTACCCACTTTTTATATTCCTTTCATTCCCTCCTTGTCTTACTTCAGTCCCAATCTTCTATTTCTTACCTTCCTTTCTTCCTCTTATATCTTTTCCTGCTTCTATAACTGTTTTACCCAATTCTCTTGTGTATTTTCTCCCTTTTCCTTATGTATTTTGCTGTATCCTGTTTTTTTAGATTAGATTTTGCCACCGAAGTGCCTAGTTTATTGTGCACCTCATATCCATCCTGTGGATGGTAGCGCAAGAGCATATGTATACACAAAAGGCCTGGAAACTAGGCCCCAAAGGAGTACATTTGGATTTATATCTACAGTTCACTTATCTGTTACAAGCAAATTTAGATAATTTGCATAGTATATCCTGGTATCTTATTTTCATTAATAAGATGTCTTGGCATGTCACAAGTTTTTTTATACCGTCTATCTCTATATTCCTAAATAAGTGGACAATTAAGCACATAGTGTTCAAGACAGTGACCATATGCCTGACCACATAATTTGCATTTAGTTTGATCATCATCTGCGTGTCTCCCATACTGCCAGAAGTACTTGTAAGCAAGTCTTAACCTGGCCACTGCTACATCAGTATGTCTGTTCACATTGCAAGTTGCTCCATAAACATACTTATCTAGGTTCATGTTATCACAGTGGGTTACAAATCTACTCAGGCTTCAAACTCATTCCTATAACATTCATTTTCATTATTTTCTTCTCTTCTAATATTATTTCCTAATGCTAGACACATATATGCCAGAGTTATATTCTACATTCTACTTCAGGGTACTCTTCTTGGCAAACATTTCAACTTTATAATTAAGGAGTAATCCAATTTGTGATGGGATCCACAGCAATTGTACATCAATTCATTTTTCCCGGATTTCTGAGTGTGTGTGTGTGTGTGTTTTGAGAGAGATACCTAAAAGATATTTTCTTTTCCTGACTTCCTTATTTGTCGTTTCCTTCTACTCGTACATTTTTCTTTTCTAATTCTCGTGCTTTCTTCTTCCTGACTATTTTTTGTTTTCCTAATTTTTTCCCAGCGTTGTTTCCCACTTTTATCATTGATAGGTTCTTTTTCCTATATTCCTTACATTATCTTTTTCTTCTCTGTTTTTTTCCTCCTTCTCCACCTACATATCTCTTTCAACCTTCTTTCTTCATCCTATATCCTTATCTCCTCTTCATTTCTATTTTCTAATTCCTTATTTTCCTTCTGACATTCTCCTTTTCTCTGGTGCTAACTCTTTTAACCTCTTAAAAATATTATTACAATAATTCCTATGAGGATTTATTATAAAAATATATGGAAAAAGTATATAATTTAAAACAAGAAAATGAGAAATTTTGATTGTTTATTTTTGGTATGGAAAGACCCAGCATGGGTATGGGGTATCATTGGAAGGAAAAACCTTCACTAAAAAAAAGATCCCAGGAGCTAGAGCTCATTCTCCACTTCCGGGCATCCTCCCCTCCCCACTCACCCTCATCCTCTACCAAACTCTCCCTCTATCAGGAGCTCCGCTCCCCTTCACAAGGTGGACGACCCCCACCTGGGGTGGGTCAGTGTAAGTTTATTTAGGCACAGATACACATAATTACGACTATCATGCATAGTGTAAATTAGTTGGGATTACCCCAGAGAAAGTGAGACAGTGACGTATTTCCTCTGGGGTCCTTGAGTAGTCGACTGAAGATCACACATCATTTCTGGACTGAGAAAGGATTGAGTGGGAAGGGCAATAGCTAGTAGCATTTGGATGGGTAACTGTGGGAGTGCACGTGCACCCAGGACATCACCTCCTAGACTGTCTAAGCCCTTCCATCAGTCATGTTAGACAAGACCTCACTAACTGCATCCTACAGACAGCATACAACAAACCACGTTCTACAGAGGGGGAATTGCAGTCTGGACCATACACACATTATCTTCTCTATTCTGATCCCACGGACGCGTTGATAAATATAATCTTTCTATCCTTGCACTAAGGATTTTTTTCAGTTCAACAGTATTCTCAAATTAAAACAACCGATTGAGAAAAAAACGACAACATAAAAAAAAAAACATTTAGGTGTTTCAGGTAACATTATAGACTTATTAAACAAAAATGTACAATACCGTGACTGGAATACAAAGAGCCCGTTCAATGGAGGCCAATACTTACGACTTGGATTATTAACTATTCATACAATAACTATATTCCTAGTTAAAGGTCCAAATCGGACATAGGAGTCATATGTATTTCCTACGTGCGAGTTATTTGTGTATTATCAGTGTACGATATTTAACGTCGATCATAATAGTATGCATACAGCAGTAATATCCCTCTAGTGGACAATATTGTTTGTAACAGTACAGTTAGTTATCTACCTCTTATCTACCTCCAGATAGCACACATTTAGGGTTAATCCTGCAAAATCTTATTTTTAAAACATTTGAAACTACATAAATAATACTCTACATGCCAACAGTATTCTTATCAATTCTGACGGATCAGTAGATGAATATAGTGAGCCAGTCACACAAGTGTCTTTTTTAACATAATCATAAGTAAAGTTTCATGGGTTTAATTCAACGTTACTTCACACAGACGGTATTGGCGTCGGAATAATAATAAGAATGGGACAAATATGTTACCAGTGACATAACCTCTACGTCACATCTTTTGTGTTTGTTATTGTGGGAAACAATGGAGGCGCGAGTCTCCCTAAGGAAATTGGATCCCTCGCACGCCCTGACTAGGTCTATGAATGTGATCACATGACAGGTGTGCTGGCACCGCTTCTGCTGTAGAGAAGCCTAAATGGCACCCAGAACACTCGTAAGCAAGTGTGGATACTGTCATGGATGGACTACCACGAACGCATCAAGCTACCACAGTAACTATGAACACTTAAGTGATTCTGCTGGCAGAAGAACAAAAGAACATATATCTATAACTCCCACTCTGTGAAACAAGTCTGCATCATCTCATTACAGAAATGCTTTTTAAACACGGAAAAATCTCAAAACATCTTCAAGATAGAATGAAAAATCACTAGTAATATTATTGATTCTCATAGGAATAAATAATGTATAAAGTGGATATGCTTCAACAAGGAAAAAGCACTCTTGCTGGACTTCAACTTAGGTACAGATATATGTACAACATAAATATACTAGCATGTATGACCCTTCATCATACACATCATAAGGTCTGTGGGTACTTTGATTGACTCGCACCGTATAACGAAACTTCTGCATATTGATCTTCAGCTCTAAATGTACTACAAGCAATCGCGACAACGTGTCGCTATATACATAGTCATAAGTGCAGACGAGCACTGCAGTAGGCAATGCAGGCCTTGCTAGGCAACTCTGACTGCCCTCCAACCATTCAAACGTATGTTTTTCTAATCTACTTTTAAATTCCACATGTTGTACCGCAGATATATTAAAAATATAGCAGCGAAATTTTACGTCTGAATGCAGAACTAACAGCACAGGAAGAGAGAGTTTTGTTTTATTAACTTTGGTCACTTGTATCATTTGTTTTACCTTGTATTATGAAGCTTAACATTTAAAATTGATCTTATTGATTAAAATTGATAGGTCTTGATGAATAAAAAAAAAATCTTACGGATACACAAAACGTCATTGATCGTAACTTTTATTAAACGTTTATAGCAAGTTAGAGATAGTTTACAAAAAAAGTATATAATATTATCGCCGTGACCTCTACTGGCGAAGCCGACAGACACACGAGCTTTTCCAAGGCAGCAGTCTCTCTGAGGAGCGAAAATATTACTAGCAAAAGAAATGAACATTGAGCTGAAAAAGAATATTCAGACAGATGATTCCAGGAGAGACAGGAGCAGGAAAAAGCCGCAAGTGAAACTTGAGAGAAATCCAAATGCTCATGCAAATTCCAGTCCCCCCCCCCCCTCAAAAAAAAATCATCTAGGATCACGTCTTTGATTAAGTAACATGGAACCTATATGACCAACAATAAGTGAAACATTAAACCCCAATACAATTCAGTGTTCAACGAGTCATTAATCAGTATAAAGATCGACGACTAATATGCGAGGGAAAAGTTCACTAAATAAGAGTGGAAGCATGAGAGAGTGGTGGAGGAAGTATGAATGGTAGTGTTCTCCAGCCAGTGGGAGTTAACAAGTGACCCTTGCTGTCTGAGGAATGTCACTTGGCTTCCTGCTCTCATCGAGACTGTAAGTATGAAATTTCACTCTTGGTTATTTGTTAAATGAGAGGTTTTCAATTTAAGATCTACAAGAGTTCTACTCTTGTTTGATAAATTTCGTGATTTAAATTTTTAACCGGAGTTGACTTTACTATTTCTATGTTTGTGATTTTCATTTCTTTTAAAGGTCTTTAGCCTATCATACGATTGTCTGCTTGTCCTGTTTGTAATTTTTGTTTTCCCAAGCCTTGCCGTGCCACGAGGCGAGACGCTAAGAGCTGCATGATCAGATATTTCTGAAACGTGATAAGAGAACTCGGCTGTTTCTCTTCCTTTGTGATGGTAGATACTGATTCAACGTCCTTAGTCAGATAATCCTTCCGTTCTACTACCTCCGTGCAGGTCAACAACCTCTTCAAAGTCCTCATGCCACCAGGACTGAACTGCCATTTCTGCAACATTCTACGTTTGAGGAACTTGGCATTTTCCTTATACATCTGTTGCCGATCTCCAGTTTATCACGGCCGGCAACCAACTCCGTTAATTAAGCTGCTAAGGTGTGTATGTTCATTGGCGTTGATACCTTCTGGAGCTGGACTTCGCAATATTCACGACCACTTGTGACCACTTAGCACTATCACTGTCTTCCCATCTCACACCAGCTATTCCTGTGAGCCTTGCCATACCAACGACAGATTCAGAAGACCATCATTCTGTACATATTAGGCTTGCTTAATTTGATTTATTTATGTATTTACTTTTTCTATCATTTGTTTCAGTTAGGACCAGTTCATATTTATATATTTTTGAGATTTTGATTTTATTGAATAAAAATTGTTTATCCTATTTTGCTATAATTTATTTTTGTAAGTTTTCTTTCCATAAGAAGAAGCGGGTCTTTCCAAATGCTCTTTCAGGGTCTGAACGGGCCCTTACACCGCCACATAAGAGTTCAACAACACAAAATCTTTTAGACATGTCGGTAATCTGTTACAAATCTATCCTCACTTGACTTCGAAGAAGCCGTTGATTGCATGCCTATTAACTTCACCTCAGACCCAGACTCGTGGAATGCCATATTCATGAAGATTTGCAAGAAACTATTATCACATGTTAAATGTTATATGGAGAATGATCCAAGACATTGGAGTTATTTCAAGTTAATTAAAAAATAGCTGATTCTCCACAAAGGTTGCGGTATAGTAACTGAAAAAAACAAGGCCAATACCGCTGATTTCACACTTTATAAAGATTATTTGAAAGGGCTTTAAGAAGCAAGATTGCCAGTCACAAGAAATCACAGCCGTTTTACAACTCAAGGGAACATGGGTCTTCTCAATTTCTGAACCTGTACAACATGTTCTTTGATACACTGGAAGAAAAGTAAAATAACATATTTTATACTGATTTTGCAAAAGCCTTTGAAAAGTACGACCATGGGGTAATTGCCCACAAATTTTATATAATGGACAATTAGAAAAGTGGGCATATGAACATTTGTATTATGAACAGAGTAATAGTAGAGTGAATTTAGGGACTGATACATTGAAAAGTCTGTTCGCCAAGGCGAACAGACTTTTCAGTTAGTCATACTAATTTCAATTAGAATTGTATTGAAAGATGGACGAAAGAAAAAACAAGATCAGGGGATAAAAAGGGATCTAATCACTCAATAGAACAAAAGTCTAATGTGAGACCCGAGAGTCATAATGTCAGAGAACATCATTGTTATCACAGCTGCAAAGAAAATGATAGGATGGATAACCAGAACTTTCAAGACAAGAGATGCCAAGCCATTGATGATGGTATAGAGGTACGGATGGGATGATACCAATTTTCAGCCGATACTGATACTTTCTATGTTTTGTTTTTAAAATTATAATGACTATGTTCAATATATAAAGGAAGGCTTATTGTACAATGAATATTAACACTGGAAGGTTAGTTACTTGTTATAAGTCGTCATTTGTCGGTGTGTGTGTGTGTATAAGGGGGGTGTATGTATAAGGGTGTGTAAGGGAGTGTCTGTGTAATGTTGTGCACTCGCGTAATTGTGGTTGCAGGGGTCGTCATAGCTCCTGGTCCCGCCTCTTCACTGGTCGCTACTACGTAGCGACCAGATACTACTAGTACTACTGGTGGCTACCAGGTAGCCACCAGTGTGTTAATGTTGACATTTTTAAGCAAATGTGTAAAATTAATATTTTAAAAAGTATCGGCCGATACTGATACTTGGGAAAATCCCTATCATAAAGTCATGCATTCTCTAGGCTGGAATATTGTTGAATACTAACTCCCCCGTCTAAGGGGTGGCGAAATTGCAGATCATGTAAACCCCGTCTGTCAAAATGACTGATAGCGTTTGAAGTCCTTCGTACTGTACTCCCTAGAACATACACTTGAAAAATACATCATAATCTACACCGGAAACATAATGGAGGGCCTAGTCCCAGACCTGCACACCAAAAACACTGAGTGCGCTCAACAATAGGAAAAAAATCAACGAATCTTAATACCTATAGTTCATACATGAGGGGAAATACTGGCATTTCGAACCACCATTAAAGTCTGAAATAACAGTTCGATGAATAAGACACATGTCTAATACGTGGGTTACACGTGTTTTATTCATCAAAATTAGGGTCTCTAATAGTTAAAAATCAGAAGTCTCCAGTCGTTATCTTATGGGTCATTGATAAATCACAATACGTTAAGCAAATTTATGAATTTTTATTTTTATCTTCGTTCCATTATCAATTGCAAATTTATTTCTAAAGAATATTTAGGGAAAGTGTTTCAGTTATCTGATGCTAAATTATCAATTCGTATAAAGGATGACAGACACACAACGTAAATTTGCATTATAAGTTTCATTTCAATAAATTAAAATTCGTCCACCTTACGGCTCAGTCATATCTATCTTTCAGCTTCTATAATAGAGATGCTATAATTATCAGAACCTATAATATCAATCTCTTCAGCTGCTTAACTAATAACATGCTCTCTGTAAGACCATGTAGATAAATTATTGTTGAATGCTGGCATATAAAACTAAAAACCTCTAAGCATTATCAAATCCCCATCACTCCCCTCATGACCAAACAAGCATGTTTTTTTATATTCATGGCAAAGTGCTGGGTGTCATTGGGCTTCTGGAAAATAGTCGGGGTTATTGAAGATTATCTTGGATCCGAGAAAAGGGTGGGTATCTCCACTTCCTTGAATCACGAGATCTTCACCAGAGTCGAGGTAGAGGAACACAAATCAAATGGAGATCCCAGTTTCACTCATGAATAAAAACGGATTTCATTCATGAAGTTTTCTTTAATGGGATATAATTCCTGATGAACAAGTGTCGGTGACCAAGAAGTCCAAAAGATTACACACTGATGCCTGCCCTTCGCAGGAGTAAACTTTGGAAAGGCCAGTCATATAGCTGGTTATATTGGGGCTGAGTCGACCCAGTGTACACTGGCTGTTTCAGAACAATGCGCCAGAGGAAAATACACCAGATGGATCTCATAATTGCCAATATTGTTCTGGACGAAAATAAGTGCCAGTTTCGCAACAATCATCTGGATGATGTTTGTACGTGTAGGTACGTACGTATGTACGTATCTAATAAGTGGTAGCAGAGATAGTCTCAGTTCCTGGCCCCTCCTCTTCGCTTGCCGCTACTGGGTTCACTCTTTTCTGGCATCGAGAGCCTTTTCGTATCTCCTCTTAAAGCTATGTATGGATCCTACCTCTTCGACTCCACTATTCAAGTTGTTCCACTTCCTAACGTCCCTGTGACTCATCAGAGCCTTCAGCTTCCAGCTGTTCCTTCATGTTCCTGTTTCCCGACTTTCCAACAATCTGCCACTGTAATCACTATCAATTCCTCTCAGTATATTGTACATTGATATAATATCGCCACTAGTACTTCTTTCCTCTTGTGTCATCAGATTTAGCTCCCTTAATCTCTCTATAACACGCATTCCTTATCTCAGGGACTAGTCTCGATCCAAACCTTCGCACTTTCACCAGTTTCTTGACAGGATCAAATGTGGGTTCCATCCTGGTGATGCATTTTCTAAAATGGGATTGACATATGTTGCATAAATATTGTGAATGGCAACATGCTTAGGTTCCTAAAAGCTAATCTTAGGTGTGTGTGGGGAGGGGAAATTGTATGATAAATTTTCATATGGTCAAATTTTAATTAACTAGTTGCAGTGTACTAGTTTATCAATTGTATTTTGTTCTGTGTGGTGAAGGTGGGGTTTGTGTTGTATGTAGTTTGTATATTATATGTTCATTTTTCTAAAGGACAATTCAGTAGATGTTCCAAGCTCAAACCTAAAGTTTAATAATGGTAGTGACCACTTTTTAGCGTTTTTTTGTAGTTACAAGTATGTAACTACAAAACTAAGTAACGCCTGGGCCTGGTGCAAGGGGTACCTGGCTCTCGTGCAAGGGGTACCTGGCTCTCGTGCAAGGGGTACCTGGCTCTCGTGCAAGGGGTACCTGGCTCTCGTGCAAGGGGTACCTGGCTCTCGTGCAAGGGGTACCTGGCTCTCGTGCAAGGGGTACCTGGCTCTCGTGCAAGGGGTACCTGGCTCTCGTGCAAGGGGTACCTGGCTCTCGTGCAAGGGGTACCTGGCTCTCGTGCAAGGGGTACCTGGCTCTGTGCAAGGGTACCTGGCTCTCGTGCAAGGGGTACCTGGCTCTCGTGCAAGGGGTACCTATCTCTCGTGCAAGGGGTACCTGGCTCTCGTGCAAGGAGTGCCTGGCTCTCGTGCAAGGGGTGCCTGGCTCTCGTGCAAGGGGTGCCTAGCTCTCGTGCAAGGGGTGCCTGGCTCGTGCAAGGGGTGCCTAGCTCTCGTGCAAGGGGTGCCTGGCTCGTGCAAGGGGTGACTGGCTCTCGTGCAAGGGGTGCCTGGCTCCCCTACAAGGTGTTCCATGGGTCTCGTACAAGTGGTGCCTAGGTCTCGTGCAAAGGGTGCCATGGGTCTCGTGCAAAGGGTGCCATGGGTCTTGTGCAAAGGGTGCCATGGGTCTCGTGCAATCTAGATGATAAATGACAAGGCTTAAAATCCAATAGTTGTACATTATTCTTAATTATTATTGTTATTCTTGCCCTTGTCGCAACTTAGTGTACTTTGTTGCAGCTGTCCGTGTTGACGATATCTTAAAGCTGTTCTTGCAACTTTTATTGTGTACCAG
>WNWK01019447.1:15000-37796 GCA_009830355.1 Cherax destructor
TCTCTCTCTCTCTCTCTCTCTCTCTCTCTCTCTCTCTCTCTCTCTCTCTCTCTCTCTCTCTCTCTCTCTCACCCCCTCGTTAAGAGCTGTTACCTACATCAGCTTATTTGAAAGCAAGTAGGGAACAGGATGAAGTTGGAGCCATCTGTGGGCCAGCATTTTCATTTGATCAACTGACTTTATCTCGTTGACATCATAATGCTGTACGAATGTGTTCCAGACTCGAGTCATCCTGGGGATAAATGATCTCAGATGAAGTGATGTTCTGGAGAAGGTTACAGCCAGAGTGAAGTTGCTGCTTTCTGCCAGTCTTGTGGTATAGAAGCTTGCTTCTCGCTGTCCTCTAAGTGGGGCCAAGTGTGGTATTTTGGCCTTGAACATAACAGTAAGGCCACCCCCTCCTGTGTTGAAGGCTCTGCTGAAAGGACATATCTATCCAGGATGGGTCCAGGCGAGAGATGAGAAGTCTTGCTCTGTTCTCTACTCTGCCAAGCAGTCGCAGATGAGAGAGGGGGGCAGGCAAACCAAGAAAGTGGAGTATACTTTTAAGGTGTAGCGTACTTGTCTCATACAGAATCTTGCAACCCCTACTGTCAAGCAGATCCGAGATATGGTGAAGTGATGTAAGCTTCCTGGCTGCCTTGTTTGCAAGATTACAATGTGGTTCTTCATGGTCAGTTTGGAGTCAAATTTCACCCCAAGGATATCAACTTCTTCCCTGGGTACTAACACACTCCTATTCATGCTTACTACTGCAAATGTTACTTGCCATCGGTTTGCCCAAGATGATATAGCTCTTAGCTGGTGATTGATGTAGCTTAGAGCAGCTGGCATTTCTTCTCTTGGATAAGTAAATGTCAGTACAGTAGTGATGTATCGGATATTTGCATCCGCATCTGCGGAACATCCGCACAATTTCTTACATCCGCATTCGCATCCGTAAAATGAGTAAGTAAGACATCCGTATACACATCCGCATACCGGATATCTAAATTTTTCACATCCGATACATCCCTACAGTACAGTCATCAGCATATGCATGGGATTCTGGGATGAGATGAAGGCCATTGAAGTAAACATTCCATAACACTGGTCAAAGCACACTTCCTTGTGGAACACTTCCCCCAATAAGATGACTTACTGATTCTGTTCCATTGAGAACTCCCCTTAGAGATCTGCCATGAAGGTAATCACTGAAGAGGCAGTGTAGAGCCTGCAATTCCCAATGCTTGCAGTTTTACCAAGAGGCCCTGGTGCCACACTCGGTCGAAAGCACCAGCAATGTCCAGTGCTACCACATAGCTGACTTTGGATTCATCTAGTGACTGGTGCCATTTAGTGGAGAGGTTTAACAACAGATCAGCAGCAGAGTAACCTTTTCTGAAGCCATGTTGACGGCCACAAAGTAGTGAGTGGTAGTCAACAAAACTGTCATTTGTCTTGAGATTATTGTCTCAAGGGTCTTGCCAGTGATTGACAGGAGTGACACTGGTCTCTAGTTGCTTATTTCTGCTCTGCTCTTCTTTTTGTGAACAAGGACTACATTTGCCTCTTTCCACAGAGAAAGCCATTTACACTTTACTATGCAGTGCTGAAAGATGCGAGTTCGAGGTGCTGGTAGCTGGTCTGCACATCTACTCAGCAATCTTGGGCTCAACTTGTCTGGGCCCACAGCCTTTTCTTGGTCAATCGTTTTAAGAAGATGCACCTCCTCCTACCTTATTGTCACTGCTGACAGTCTTGACAGTTATTGCAGCTAGTCAAGGAGGGTCCGCTTTCTCTTGACTACTAGTAGAGGCGGTCCCATCCTGTCGATTTAGGGGTGGAATAAGTTCATCAGGCAGATAACCTTTTCTGTCCTTGACCAGGAACCACCAGGTTTTGGAGCCTACTCTACCTGATGCTAGCTTTCTTTTTGTGTCCACCTACCATTTAGAGATGACCCACTTTTGAACTTCACCCATATGCCTATAGGCTTGCCTGTGCAAGTTCCTGTTATAGGTAGAAGGATGTCTCTTATACCTTCGTACTTAGCAGTAGCAGCCTCGTCACATACTGCCGGTGAGGGATGTGCTCTTGTTGTAGATTAAGGATGTGTCCAGTGAAGGCATTCATTTGGTTGTCAACATCACCTTGGAGGAGAGCATTCCAATCAGTGGTGGCGAGCTCAGAGCAAATGACTGGCCAATTACCTCTTTCCCATAGCCAGGTTGTGCGTGTGGACTCCTCATCTCGTTCTGTTGGGATCTTAAGTGTCGTAAAACAGCCTTGTGGTCAGACAATCCAACGTAGCCGAGTGGTTGACAAGTGACTATACCTTCTGCCAGATCACTCACTACTGGGTCAAGGGAAGAGCCAGAGATGTGAGTAGGGAAATCAACTCTCTCTCTCTCTTTATCTCTTTCTCTCTTTCTTTCTCTCTTTCTCTCTCTCGCTCCCTACCTTCCTTCCTACCTTCCTTCCTTCCACACATCCAGCCATAAACGCTCCTCCCTCCCGTCATCCATCCCTAGGAAATGCCAAATTTTTGACATAACCCTAACTCCTCTAGACTTTGAGAAAGCCATCGACGACATGCCCATGCACTCAGCCCCAGGCCCAGACTCGTGGAACTCTGTGTTCATTAAGAACTGCAAGAAACCCCTCTCACAGGCCCTAAGTATACTATGGAGGAGCTTAGACACAGGCGAGATTCCACAGTCACTAAAAACAACGGATATAACCCCACTACATAAAGGTGTCAGCAAAGCAGTAGCTAAGAACTAGAGACCAATAGCTTTAACGTCCCATATCATAAAAATCTTTGAAAGAGTTCTAAGAAGAAGGATAGCAAACCACCTGGATACCAAAAATTGCACAACCCAGGGCAACATGGTTTCAGAGCAGTTCGCTCCTGCCTCTCGCAACTGCTAGACCACTACGATATGGTCTTAGATGCTCTGGAAAACAAGCAGAATGCAGATGTAGTATACACAAAAGCCTTTGACAAGTGCGATCATGGTGTAATAGCACACAAAATGCGTGTTAAAGGGATAACTGGCAAAGTAGGCAGATGGATCTTCAACTTCCTAACCAATCAAACACAAAGAATAATGGTAAACAGAGTTAAATCGGAGGCTGCCATAGTGAAGAGCTCTGTCCCACAAGGCACAGTACTCGCACCTATCCTGTTCCTCATTCTCATATCAGACATAAACAGAGATATAAACCACAGCACTGTATCATCCTTTGCAGATGATACTAGGATCTGCACGAGTGTCATCCATTGAGGACACGGCAAATCTCCAAGAAGATATAAACCAAGTTTTCCAATGGGCAACAGAGAACAATATGATGTTCAATGAAGACAAATTCCAACTACTTCGTTATGGAAAACTGGAGGAAATAATAGCTAGGACTGAGTATATTACAAACTCTAATCACACAATAGAGCGGAAAAGTAATGTGAAGGACCTGGGTGTGGTAATGTCCGAAGACCTCACCTTCAAGGACCACAACAATACCACTATTACATCTGCGAGGAAACTGATAGGATGGATAATGAGAACATTCAAGACAAGAGATGCCAAGCCAATGATGATCCTTTTTTAATTCATTTGTTCTCTCTAGGCTAGAATAGTGCTGTACATTAACATCCCCATTCAAGGCAGGTGAAATTGCAGATCTAGAGTATGTACAGAGAACCTTTACTGCACGTATAAGTTCCATCAAACACCTTAACTACTGGGAACGCCTTGAAGCACTAGACTTATATTCACTGGAGCGCAGGCGAGAGAGATATATCATAATCTACACCTGGAAGATTCTGGAGGGACTGGTCCCTAATATGCACACATAAATCACTCCATACGAAAGCAATAGACTTGGCAGATGGTGCAACGTACCCCAGTGAAAAGTAGGGGCGCCACTGGTACACTAAGAGAAAACACAATAAGTGTCCGGGGCCCAAGACTGTTCAACAGCCTCCCTCCAGCCATAAGGGGCATTACCAGTAGACCTCTGGTTGCCTTCAAGAGGGAGCTGGACAGATACCTAAAGTCAGTGCCAGATCAGCCGGGCTGTGGTTCGTACGTTGGACTACGTGCAGCCAGCAGTAACAGCCTCGTTGATCAGGCACTGATCCACCGGGAGGCCTGGTCATAGACCGGGCCGCGGGGACGTCGATCCCCGGAATGCCAACCAGGTTAGGTATCATTCGCTGTCCCTCCCACCAGCAATCCCTCCCTTCTTCCCCATCCAAACACCCATCAATCACCAGTCCTCCCCTCCAACCACCCATCCATCCCTCCCTCCCTCCCTCCCTCCCTCCCTCTCCACCATGACATGTATACAGAAGGTTGTTCACTTCACCGTGTACATCCGTGTTAATCTGCCATGAATATCGCTTGCAAAAATTGGCACTTTTTAAATGCACGTTATACCAAGCTTACAATATTAATGTAAATGCTGGCTGCTGGCTTCAGACCACTCCCTCCCCCCCCTCCACACACACACCAAATAAATTAAAATAGAATGCACATAAAGACCTTAAAAAAACGGCCCAAAAAATATACATAAGCATATTTTTTTTATCGTTAAAGCATGTCAAAATACATTTTTTTTTCCGCATAGGCGCTGCTTCCATTAATGTACCCCTAACTCTTACCCCATCCTCCACTGTCCTCACTTTTTCCTCTCATGTTTTCGTGTCCCACCCTCCATCCTCCTCACCATTTCCCATTCTGTCTTCGTTTCCTCCCACTCCTTGTTCTCATATTTTCTCTATTATTCGGTCCACACGTTTTTACCCCTCACGTCCCGATCTTCTCATCTTTTCCTCTTTTGTCGTCGCTCTCTCCCCCACCAGCTTCCTCACCTTTTCTCCCCTCTTGTGTTCACCCCCCCCAATCCACCCCCGTTCTCTTCACAATCTTCCCTCATCGCTGGTCGTAAAAAATTGTAGACCCTTTCAACACACACACACACACACACACACACACACACACTCACTCACTCACTCACTCACTCACTCACTCTCTTGGAAGTTGAAGACTCAGATGAGTCAAAGGGATGTTAGGAAGTATTTCTTCAGTCATAGAGTTGTCAGGAAGTGGAATAGTCTAGCAAGTGATGTAGTGGAGGCAGGAACCATACATAACTTTAAGGAGAGGTATGATAAAGCTCATGGAGTGTGTGTGTGTGTAATATATTATAATTATAATTGTGTGTGTCAGGCATGTGCCAAAGTACCGGTATCGACGAGATTCGGCGATTTTTTGTAGTATCGGTTTCAGAGAGAAGACTACCGATATCAGCCGATGCTTTTGCAGTAATATTACACGTGTAACTAAAAATATTAAAATTATCAATCTGCTTCACGATTGTGAGGGTTACTCGCGCGCTCTCTCCTCTCTCTCTCTCTCCTCTTTCTCTCTCCTCTCTTCTCTCCTCTTTCTCTCTCCTCTTTCTCTCTCCTCTCTTCTCTCCTCTCTCTCTCTCCTCTTTCTCTCTCCTCTCTTCTCTCCTCTTTCTCTCTCCTCTTTCTCTCTCCTCTTTCTCTCTCCTCTTTCTCTCTCCTCTCTCTCTCCTCTTTCTCTCTCCTCCTCTCGCTCTCGCACGCGCACGCACGCACGCACACCGGAGAAAAGACGTTTGGGTTATTTGATAAGGTACTGAGAGTAATTGCTGACAGG
The DNA here is from genome assembly GCA_009830355.1 of Cherax destructor. NCBI lineage: Eukaryota > Metazoa > Arthropoda > Malacostraca > Decapoda > Parastacidae > Cherax > Cherax destructor. Next base: position 20,673 of record WNWK01019447.1, read on the forward strand.
GAATTGGAGAACGCAGCTGGAAGTTGAAACACAGATGATCCACAGGGATGTTACGAAGTAACAGATTAGTCAGGAAGTGGAATGAACTGGACAGTGGAGTTGTAGAGGCAGGATCTATACATAGCTTTAAGTAGAGTATGATAATGCTTTAGAAGCCTTTTCCTACCTCTTTCATACATCTTCGCTAGCTGTTACGGGCTAGCGAAGTAGCAGCCCCTACTCTAGTAAAGGCCTGACAAGTATACAGAGCAAAACGTTGCCACAATAAAATGTCACACTAGTTGCATGTGTCCATTTACCTAGCTCTTCTGTAGTTAAGAGAGGTGTGCTGGGGTTCTTTGCAAGTGCTCTCAGAATCTGCAGTCCTGATTTTTCTGAGACTAGTGCCTTTTTGTCATGCATCTTCCAGTGTTTATATTTTCCTGACAGCTTCATGTGAGGCGGAAGGAAAGCACAGAAAATGATTAACATTCCAAGAACTGATACTAAACGTAAGAGCTTTATAATTTTTCTTATTCCACAATATCTGGAAATGCCATGTTACTTTAAAATTAGTTGTAAAAAAAAGTGTGAGAGATGGCTGGGGACTTGTCTACTCACAGATATGCTTGCCACACCAATAATAACACCTGTCTCTTCATTACCTGTTCTCCCTACTGTATACAAATATATTAATAATATATTCTCTCTACCCTTATTAAAAAAAAAGAGGGGTCTTAAAGTGAAACATTTTCAGTAAAGATTTCCATTCTGCCAAAGCAAAATATAATGAAACTGTGTTTCTTTATCTTAGGTAAAGGAATTGTGAACACTGGGGGTGGAGTGGATTCAAATGGCATACTGCTGACAATATTAAGAAGCGAGACAGTGTTTCACTGTTAGTTTCAAGTCAGGATGAAGCAATAACAGAACGAAACGTTGTCCCTATGAAGCTTAAACTATAACGTTTTACTTAGGTTCTGGGGTGGGGAGGGTCAGGTGCCTCCAAATTAAGGTTCCGATGCTTTAATTAAAAATGTTCGTTTACCAGCTCTGAAAGACAGGTGTAATGGTGGAAAGGAAATAGTGGGAGGAGGTTGGGCGAATGGAAAATATGAGTAGAGAGGGTTGCCTTGCTAGTCGGGGAATGGATGAAGCTGGGGCAGGCGGGGGGATATTTGATGCTCTGAGAGACAGAAATATTGGATCGTATTGCGTATTCTGTTTGTTAGATTTGAGATGGACGCGTTCGACGTGTGTGTGTGTGTGTGTGTGTGTGTGTGTGTGTGTGTGTGTGTGTGTGTGTGTGTGTGTGTGTGTGTGTGTGTGTGTGTGTGTGTGTGTGTGTGTGTGTGTGTGTGTGTGTGTGTGTGTGTGTGTGTGTGTGTGTGTGTGTGTGTGTGTGTGTGTGTGTGTGTGTGTGTGTGTGGGGGGGGGTGTGTGTGTGTGTGTGTGTGTGTGTGTGTGTGTGTGTGTGTGTGTGTGTGTGTGTGTGAGAGAGAGAGAGAGAGAGATATACCTCAATATAACGCGTAAATGCAATTGAAAACACAACTGTGAAAAAATAAACAGAAAAACCTGAGCGCTTTCATGTGCTTACATCTTCAGAGGATCAGTTTTAAGCCAATTGTTCATGATTTACATTAATGATCTTGACAAAGGAATAACAAGTGACACGAGTAACTTAGGAGATGTCGCAAACAAATAGGTCGAATAGTAAATTCTGGGAATGATACCATTAAACTTTAGGAAGATTTAGGTAAACTAATGTCTTGGTCTGAAAAGTGGTAGATGCAGTTCAATGTAAACAAGCGTCCAAGGAATAAAAATAACCCTTATATTTAGATGTAGAGTTTGATGAATAAAAAATGTGAAGACTTGGGAGTCATCGTAAGCAGAAATATAAAGTCAAGGTGGCAGTGCCAAAGTGTGCACAATAAGGCTAATAGATTAATTTGATTTATATCAAGAAGTATAAGTATCATATGTCCAGAAGGTATTGTATAGATCTAAACAATGCATCACTAGGAATTCCTCACTTAGATTATGCATCTCAATTTTGATCGCTGTACTACAGAATGGATGTAAATACACTGAAGCACATTCACAAAAGGATGACAAAATTAATCCACTGTATAAGGAATCTCTCATACGAGGAGAGTTTAAGAGCCCAGCACCTTCACACTCTTGAGAAACATAGAATGAGAGAAATGAGGAATAAGTTCAAGCATTGTATATACATTGCTTTCATATCTTTGATGGGAGTTAAGGATACGATTGGTGGTTCGCCTCCTCGCTACTTGGAGTGCTTTGTAGGTCAATGTAACCTAGGTGAGGAGCTCTTGATCTAGGGAATTGGATCTGTGACCCAGTTCCCTGAAATGAGCCTGAATGCCTTCCCCCTCCGCACATGCGATGTATAATTCCTACGGATTTAGCTCTTTCCCCATGGTAATAATAATCCCTGAACAGGAACTGCTGTTGTTGACCTGGTGAGCTGGGTAAGGCAGTAGTCACTTCACTCTCGACTCTCTCAAGGGTAAGCAATCCACTGTGATAAGTTGTCTTGTTTTATTTAGGTCTAAACTTGGCTACTACATTTCCTCGAAGTCATAACCAACGTATCCTCTGGTAACCTCTGTTTTTTCTTAGCCCGTAGAACTGGTGTTGGTTGGGTCGCAGTAGTCTTGTGGAACACTTGAAGCTGTCAGTGGAAGGAAGCTCACAGATTCATCATCTCGTCACCGGACGGCTTAGCGTCTGTAGCTGTCGCATGGTCTTAGTCACCGTATTTTGTCTCGCCAATCCCGGGTGCCACCATTGTCTGGCTGCCGTTATTGTCGATCGTCCTGAAGACAACCTTTCATGTGCGACGATAATTTGACGTACAACAACATCCGAACGGGACGTCGTCTTTAATCTACAAGGCTTAGCACGTTTCTATAGAGCTATGCACTAGCTCAAATACCCGCAGCCTCCCAATATCTTCAGGAATTCTCATCCGTTTTTAAAATTGGTCACCTTGATTTATTTCACTACTTTTTCATAATTGCTTCAGTCGGGTTAATGCTTCTTTTTTATTGTAATAAAGATATTTATTATTTTCCTGTTATTTGTTTTTCTGTTTTTGTTTTGCTATGGGAATGAATTAAATGAATCACCTTTCAATTTCCCCCCTCACAAGGGAAGAATTTATAGAGGTGTGGAAGACTGGCCTAAACATAGACGATATAAATAAATTACTGAGGATATCGAATCAAGAAAGAACTCAAAATAACTGATTTATGAGATATATTTAGAGTTAGAAAGGCAAAAAAAGTATTGGTTCTCAGTCTATAGAAGCAATAATGAATAAGAGAAAAGTCCAACACCTGGGAAAATTTATTATGAAGACGTTTCGCCTGTCAGTGGCTTTATCAGTTTAATGCGTTGAAACTGGAAAGAGAAGACGAAATAATCAGTCCCTCAGGTAATCAGTCCCCGTAGTCTTGATGAAGCAGAGGCAGGAAGATGGTCGCTTATATAAGAGTCAAATGAGTTAAAGCAGAAGGAGGCATAATTACTGTGGGCGGACCCACTAGTGGAAGTAGGTTATGCACCTAGGTGAGGGGCTCTTGATCTAGGGAATTGGATCTGTGCCCCAGTTCCCTGAAATGAGCCTAAATGCCTCCCCCCTACCCACATGTGATGTATAATCCCTACGTGTTTAGCTCTTTCCCCATGGTAATAATAATCCCTGAACAGGAACTGCTGTTGTTGACCTGGTGAGCTGAGATTAGCAAATATGTTGAACGTATAATCTGACCATAGAAGGTAAAACCTTGGAGATTAAACAGTAGGTTAGACAGATACGAGTAAGACAGACTGGGTTTGTTAGGATCCTGCCAATCATGAGGTAGTGAAGCTAACTTCTTGGGTAACCTGAGTGTTCAGTCACTCACCACCGTGTTGATGCCGTGCCCCTCTCATTAGGGGGGTTCTTGCTATTCATACCACTGGTGTTTGTTTATGGTGTCTAGTGGTGACCACCTTTAGGTATATCTATAAATGTTATTCACGTAACGTTTCATTACTTGGGATTGGAGACTGTCTGCAACGTCACGAGCGGAGGCAAACCTATTCTTGTTCTTGTATATTCGGCTTTTTTAGCTTTGATTCACTTTCGTAATTTGTTTTACTTTTGAATGTTTTGATTCAGATGGGAATTACTTAATGTTTGTTAATTATTAAGTAAACTGGATGAATTTAGTGGTATCTATAATTTATCCACTTTCTTATGTTTGATTTTTGTTCATATGTTTGTTTTGTTTATACTTTTCTTAATTGTGATGGTCTCTCCAAAATACTGAGGAGGATCCAGTGGTCAAACAATGCCCAAGGAATGGGAGGTAATCACGCTGAATCAAAGGAATAGTAAGGTAACTTTAATTCCTTCACCGGGTTCAAGGCACCTTCCCTGCATTGAAGAAAAAATATTCCATAGTTAGTCATATTTGTTCTTTAATTATTGAATAAATTCTGCTTGACAAAAAACCTACCTTAAATTTCAGCACGAGGGACAGGCCATGCTGAAAGTGCCTGTAAGCACAACTCTACTGTTGTATATATCAAGTATACATGACGGCCCTGAAATTGCATACCAGTAATAGCTTTTTTTAGGGTGCCATCAAATTTTTTTCCTATGAATAGGTTATGAGAAAGTATGGTTACGAGGTGCGGTAGTTATGACTATAGCTGAGAGTTGTGGTAGCTATGAGTATGTGGTGTGGTACTTATGACTGTAGGTATAAGGTGTGATATTTATGGCCATCTTTGAGGTGAGGTAGTTATGACTATGAGGTTAGGTACTTATCGTTCTAGGTATCAGGTGTGGCAGTTACGGCTATAGTTATTAGTTGTGATAATTAAGATTAGTAATGAAATATGGTAGTTTAGGCTATGGTTACGAGTTGTGGTATTTACGACTATAGCTATGAGGTGTGGTAGTTAGGAGTATGGTTATAGGATAGTAAAGTACTGAAGATATAACCTTTCACAGAACGTAGGGTGCGCACGGGTTTAATCCTCTCTGAACTGTACTAGCTACTGGTTCCCCACATCCTTTACACTCAGGGCCATGTTCCCAGAAATGAAGCTACCTTACCTTACTTCATGAATGTCTATCACCCAAATGCTGTATAATAATACTGCTCTATCTTTACGAAAAGTCTTCCCTATTAACACATGTCAGTGTCTTTCAGTGTTTCAGATTTTGATTCTTAAGTAATTTGTCTTAACTAGATGACTACACACAAAGCCACAGAAACGTTAGAATTTTTTTTAAGTATCGTTCGGTACTAATAAGTGTTGATTTTAAGGTGTTCAGTCGTTTAGCCTAGATGGGAGGTTTTCAGTTACAATGCTATGCAGTTGAGCACCTTCTATCTTGTTTAAGAGACTGAACACCGAAAAATCTACCCCCTAATCTCCTTAAATGTTGCGCATGTCCTATATATCCACCTGTCTGTATTACATACCATTAATATAAAAACAGCATTTGTAAATTTAGATGAAGCGCTATTAGGAGAGGTCAGAACCATAGGTGGTGATAGAGGTTGACATCATACTCAATTAACGATGTATCATTATCTATCAGGGCCTCGCCTCACCACTGACACACCACAGTCTTGTCTCGCCTCGCCACTGTGACACACCTGTCTTGTCTTGCCTCACCACTGACACACCAGTCTTGTCTTGCCTCGCCACTGACACACCAGTCTTGTCTTGCCTCACCACTGACACACCAAGTCTTGTCTTGCCTCGCCACTGACACACCACACAGTCTTGTCTTGCCTCGCCACTGACACACCACACAGTCTTGTCTTGCCTCACCACTGTGACACACCACACTGTCTTGTCTCGCCTCGCCACTGACACACCAGTCTTGTCTTGCCTCACCACTGACACACCAGTCTTGTCTCGCCTCGCCACTGACACACCACACTGTCTCCAGTGTGTCACATACACTAACGCCAAATGGCACACTGTCTAAACTAACCAGTGGGACAACCACCCTGGCCTATACGGTGCATTACATAACCAAAACGACACAGCACCAGAGACATCATAAACAGTGCGGAGGAGGGAGGGGGGGAGAAGAGGCATTTCGAACCGCCAACATAAAAAAAAATAACTTAGGCCAAAAAAAATTGTCCCTAACTGGCAACCATGATGAGTAGATAAGGTAAATTAATTTAAACTAGTCATATACAGGGTTGACAAAAATTATATAACCAATTTTTAAAGTCAGGTGATATAATTTAATATAAGTCAGTGTATCTTTATTATAGGTAAAACTGTTTTCAAGAATGAAATGAAATCTTCAAAATGGGTTGTAAACCTCTAAATATCTGACAGTGGGGGAAAAAAAAAAAACATACTCTGGGAAACGCATGTTAAGGCGTCCAGTTAAAAGTAATGACTCTTAAATCCAGACAAACTTATCACTTGAAGCAAATATGCACTAACCCTTGCCATCACTATGATTGATGCACTGGTATGATCATCCCTGCATGTAAATATACAGAGGTGCACCTGATGAAAATGGGTAAAAACCGACCAGTTGAAGAATGAGACATTTGTACAACATTTGGGAATCCTTACTGAGGAAACTTTTCTCCAGTCAATGGCTTGTTAAGTCTAGTACAGAGAATAACAGAGGAAGATGAGGAGTATTTGGTAATTCAGTTCCTCAGTCTGGAGTCGATGTGTTCAGTCCATCAATCTTGAGAAATGTACAGCATGTGTGTTCTGTACATTTCTATGTTGTTCTCTGTATTGGACTGAAGAAGCTACTGGCTGGCGAGACGCTTCTTCAGTCAAGAGTATCAAATGTTGGCGCGCGTACACACACACACACACACACACACACACACACACACACACACACACACACACACACACACACACACACACACACACACACGCACACGCACACGCACACACACGCACACGCCCCGATGGCATGGTGGCTAGCGCTCTTGCTTCACGCACGGAGGGCCCGGGTTCAATTCCCGGCGGGGCCGAAACATTTCGAAGTGTTTCGTTACACACACACACACACACACACACACACACACACACACACACACACATACACAGGCCTAGTGTCTAATCGACATGTGCCTAGGACAAAATGGTAACTAACTAACACATTCATTATCGGACCCACAATTTACACCAGAGGTGGACCCCATATTATATATATATAATATATATATATATATATATATATATATATATATATATTGTAACCACGAACGAGTGTTATTTAATGAATAACAACACTGCGACTAGCTAAGGACTCGAACCAATGTGGAGGCTAGTACACCAAACTGAGTAGAATGAAATTAGCTCAGAGGCACCCACATCACCTCGGATCAATGTAAAACACCTAGCTCTGCTGGGTACTTGATTCTTGTAGGGTTTGGTGGTCCTATGGGTTAGAGAGTCGTGTGATTTTCGCTCACCATGAGGCGGGCCAAAACTACATGGGTTCGAGTCCTTGGCTAGTCGCAGTGTTATATATATTAAATAACATTAAATGGTAGGATAGTTATTCTCTGTCTGGGAGTCCAGTAACTGCGTTTTCCTCTCTGGCAGGATGCTTATCATGATGGCTCTGGGAGTCCTCACGTAACTACCTCTTCCTCCCTGGTAGGATAATTCAAGGGCACCGCCGCCTCACTGGTGCATTGTGGCGTCATTGCTGTGTTAAGCTTCAATAAATTCTCCTTTGGCGAGCAAATGAGGCACCGCGGGCCAGGCTTCAGAGAGCTGCTTGAAGCCTGGAAAATGGTGATGGGGTATCCTGGCGTTTCCTGGTTGCCTGCCTCAGTGCATGTCCGTGTGCGGCGTGCGTGCGGGTCCATCCGTTCTTGCGTGCGCTCTTAATTGTGGATCTAGGGATCAAATCTCTCCTGGCACCGCCTCACTACTGTGTTCACTCTCTCCTGGCTGCCTTTCTATGACTGTTCTTAAAATTACGTAGGGAGCTCTCTTCTAACATTTCACTACCTAGCTAAAGGAAGATTTCCTTATTTCGCTGTGATTCGCCTGTGTTTTAAACTTGCATCTGTCCCCTCGGGTACCTGATACCCACCTTTCAAACTGACTGGGGAAGTCCATCCAGTCAATTCCTTTCTATTTTGTACGTTGTAATCATGTCACCTTAGATCATTCTGTTCACTAATAGAATCTGGTTTTACTCTCCTTCTCCCTCTCTCTCTCTCTCTTCTCTTTTCCTCTCTTCTCTTGTCCTCTGCATCTGTCTCACTCTAAATCTATACTTCTCTTTTCAACTCGGTACATCCTCCAGTCTCTCTTATATTTGTCTTGTAATCTGATAAACCTCTAGATCATTCTGTACTAATGCATCTTCTCTAACCTCATTTCTTTCTTTTCTCTCTCTCTCTCTCTCTCTCTCTCTCTCTCTCTCTCTCTCTCTCTCTCTCTCTCTCAGCTCTTATTCCTGAGCTCTGGGGCTAGCCTCGTAGGTAACAACTACTAAGTACTGTTCAACAATTAAACATTATATATATCTATATATCAATCCAGGGTACACTCCCTCCAGCTCTGAGGACATGGATGAGATATTTGCATTGTAATCTGTGATAAACACGTAGCAGAATGTACGTGAAATGCATCCCTCAAACCTCATGTACTGTGTATGCCATCTTTGTACCAGCAATGTATCTTTCAAATTATGTGTACCATATTATGTAATAAAATATACCTATTGGTAAAAAAAGAAAAAAAGATGGGGTGGTAGGAGAAGTGGAATATTCAAATGGCTTCAGGAAGAAATCAAAATATTTTTCCTCCAAGCCTTTTCATCTACTTCGAGGCTATGGGTCTCAGTTTGCATTAGAGGAAGACTGTTTCAATCTTTAAACAATATTGGTAAAAGTCTAATTTTAGGGAAGTTGGGCTTATTCGGCAAGTTCGGCTTATTAGGTACGATACACATACATACACACATACATACATACATGCATGCATGTGCCTAATAAGACGAACTTGCTGAATAAGCAAGAGCATAATAGACATTATCTCAAGATCTAAGTTTTAAAATATTCATCACTTTAATAGTTCGTCAAATAGGTTCGTTTTAAGCTAATATATAAAAAATTTTAGATGCCTTTGTGTGTTGGAAGCATCTATCAAGGCAGGATAGTTTATCCTCATTTCATAACATGATGTAATACAGCATGTCATCCTTTCTGATATACATCAGATATTAATTACACACTGTTGAGTCATTATATAATATGTTTCTAACTGTAAATGTTCAACAGCGGGTATGATGGGGCGTTGTATTGCACTCTAAATAAAAAAGGCTGACTCTTTTTTAGAACTGAACTTTAGGATTATACTGCTAATTATTTGCACTCTCTCTCTCTCTCTCTCTCTTCTCTCATCTTCTCTTCTACTCTCTACTCTATCTCTCTATCTCTCTATCTCTCTATCTCTCCATCTCTCTATCTCTCTATTCTCTATCTCTCTATTCTACTCTCTATCTCTCTATCTCATCTCTCTATCTCTATCTCTCTATCTCTCTATCTCTCTATCTCTATCTCTCTATCTCTCTACTCTCTTCTCTCTATCTCTCTATCTCTCTATCTCTCTATCTCTCTATCTCTCTATCTCTCTATCTCTCTATCTCTATCTCTCTATCTCTCTATCTCTCTATCTCTCTATCTCTCTATCTCTCTATCTCTCTATCTCTCTATCTCTCTATCTCTCTATCTCTCTATCTCTCTATCTCTCTATCTCTCTATCTCTCTATCTCTCTATCTCTATCTCTCTATCTCTCATCTCTCTATCTCTCTATCTCTCTATCTCTCTATCTCTCTATCTCTCTCTCTATCTCTCTATCTCTCTATCTCTCTATCTCTCTATCTCTCTATCTCTCTATTCTCTCTATCTCTTACTCTCTCTCTATCTCTCTATCTCTCATCTCTCTCTCTCTCTCTCTCTCTCTATCTCTCTCTCTCATCTCTCTATCTCTCTCTCTCTATCTCTCTATCTCTCTTCTCTTCTCTCTTCTCTCTTTCTCTCTCTTCTCTCTCTATTCTCTATCTCTCTCTCTCTCTTATCTCTTCATCTCTCTATCTCTCTTCTTCTTCTCTCTCTATTCTCTCTCTCTATCTCTCTTCTCTTTTCTCTCTCTTTCTCTTATCTTCTTATCTCTCTTTCTCTCTTCTTTTCTCTTTCTCTTTCTCTCTTCTTTCTCTTTCTTCTTCTCTTTTCTCTCTTTCTCTCTTTATCTCTCTTTCTTCTCTCTTATCTTCTCTCTCTCTTTCTCTTTTCTCTCTTTCTCTCTTCTCTTTTCTCTTTTCTCTTTTCTCTTTCTCTCTCTTTCTCTTCTCTTTCTCTCTTTCTCTCTTCTCTCTTCTTTCTCTTTTCTCTTTCTCTTTCTCTCTCTCTCTCTTCTCTCTCTCTCTCTCTCTCTCTCTCTCTCTTCTCTTCTTCTCTTTCTCTCTTCTTTCTCTTTCTTTCTCTCTCTCTTCTCTCTTGCTCTCTCGTTCTCTCTTTCTCTTCTCTATCTTTCTCTGTCTCTCGCTCTTCTCCTTCCAAGCGGTTGGTCTTCCGGATCCATCAGCTTCTGTGGGAGCTTTGCCGATTCCTACTTGGTTTTACCAGTTTGGGAAGGTTTCGATTTCCTCTGAGTCTCTTACATGTTCGGCAGGTTTCTGATATCATACATGATTCTAAAACCGTTTGTATTGTACTCTGGGTAATCGTTCTTTTCACTAGCTATATTTTACATTTGATCTCTTTTCTCTTATTCCAGGATATTAGGGCAGTTTGCAGGTTTGGGACAAGGCCCTCAAGCATCTTCTACGTATATATTATCGAGATTCTCTCTCTTCCGCTCAAGATTATACGTGTTTAGGACTGCGAGGCGCTCCCTGTAATTTAAATGCATTGCTGGCTCAGTGCGGGCAGTAAAGGATATCTGGATATACCCCAGCTCTGATATCTCTCCTGCTCTGATATCTCTCCTGCTCTGATATCTCTCCTGCTCTGATATCTCTCCTGCTGTGAATGGCGCGGTCTGCAATGAGCAATGCTCAGAGAACACCATTGATATGAATAGTGTCACCACTGGCATTATTTCCCTTCACTATAATAATGATATACAATTCCGACAAGTTGTGTATAAGAGAATTATGTAACACACTGGTATATTTCCCAAATGTGATGCAACACATTAAACTACTTCAGTCGAATACGAAGGCGACTTATATTGGAGATAGCAGAAATAGTGGAGAGGTAAAGATGATGTGATCAGCCTTGTAGCAGTGATTTTGATGTGGTCAGTTTCTCGGCCTTGAAAAAAAAAACCCACTTCCTGAGGCTAATACTAATCACCTCAAGACCATTACTAAAAGACAGATGGACTGATATCTGCCTCTCCACTGTTTCTGTTATCTTCAATTTAAGTCACCTGTGTATTCAAATGATTATTGTTCACGCAAAAATGTTTCCCGAAACAGCGAAGTGTTTCATGTGTCTTATTCACCATTATTTTGTTTGTTTTTAATGTTCTCATTATCCACCCCATTACTTTTCTGGTTTTCGTTACATCTGTCTTATCGTTTTCTTTCAAAGATCAATCGGCTGGCACCATGCCCAGTCCTGCACACGTTCCTTTTGTTTGATCTGGCAATCCTATTACATTATGTAAATAGAGCCCTTTCTTAAGTTCACCGTTCTTTCCTTATGCAAGCAACTGGAACTTTATTGAACTTAGTTACTTTTTCACTGTCCACTGGAGGATTTTCTTCTACAAAACATTTTGCATTTTTCCTTCTAATATTTGTGTTCTGTTTCCATGAGTTGAACAATCAGTTGCCTTCATCACCTGTTATAGTTATCATTATATGTTCACTCTATCCATGGTCGTATTTGTCAACTGCCTTCGCGAAATTTGTGTATACTACAATAGTTTTCATTTTCTTTCAGTGGCTCCGTAATGCTGTCATATTGGTTTAACAGTTATGAGAAGCATTATCTAAATCAATGGTAATTTAGGTTGTGCAGGTTATGCTGTGGCATAAAGTTAATAAATTGGAATCTCATCACTCAAAGATTTTTATGATTTCGGTGTTGAAAAGCTATTGGTCTGGAATTCTTTAATTTTAAAGTGCTCTACTGCCTACTTTATGTAAACAAAAATCTGTCTGCACTTTTTAAGGTCTCTGAATTTCACCTGGAGCTTATTTCATCAAAGTATTCTCAGCGTTCGTGCTAATGATATTTGCACTACTTTACAAATAAGGAACACCACTTACCCGGTTCAGGTGCTGCATAGTTGACAATACTTTCTATTTTTCTTTCGAATTTCGTGTCTTAGTGCTTATAGTATGTCAGTTACATCATCTGTCTGGCCTTCAGAGGTAATGAAAAGTTCTGCTTTCTCCACCCTGCTTTCATATAGTGAATTGGTGAAGATTTATTCCTTTTGGTCTTTGGAATTTCGGTATTTTCTTATTCAACGACAATGTGTAAACCTCCTGTGATTAATAGTACAGTTCTGCAGGTGGTTCTTAACTTTAATTTTGTAGACTTGTAGATTTTTTCCCTCTTCTGAACGGCTTTTTGCTCTGTTTCTTCTCTCTGTGCTTCTGGACCAAACATTAGTTTTATTCTAGCTTGGCAGTCTCTCGTCTAAGATGTCTCCATCGTTGTGACATTCACATTTCTGAACGGTTCGGTAACCTTTTTTTCTATTGCATATTTTTCTATCTAACACACACAACACAAAATACAGTTCCCTGCGTCACCCATGTGCCTTATCTCTTATGCATTAGTAGTTGAAGTTAATTCTGGCTGGCGGGTATGGTCTTATTTCATTTATATAAGCAACTAGGCACACCACTAGACAAGAGAGCTGCAAAATAAATTAAAGTTGAGAGAAAATAGTTCTCTCCCAAGCAGAAAGGCGAGAGGCTTCTAATTTGATTATGTGGGACTGGTGGGAGACTGCAGTCTGAGGGAGGCCGCCCATCTTCTCTTCTGGAAATCTACGATTAGTTGCAGTTATTGCTGTGTAACTTGCGGAGTGTACAGCAGTCTCCAGAACAGCACAGCAGCACATACACATTCCAAAGAGTCCTAACCGGCTTCTTGCGCTTTTATTAGTTTACAAAACTATTCAGCAGTCCACAGCAGTGGCAATGACTCCCTGACCATCCCATTCTCGCACCACCAGTGATACTCGTGCGGATTTGAACGTTTTGTTTTGCTCAGCTACAGCGATGCCAGACGTGTTGTTGAATTTTTATAATTATTTTTAAATATGGGTTTATGTAACTCACTATGATCTAACCTAACCATACCTAACCTGACCTAAAAAAGACCAAAAATGTAGTATTTGTAGAGTTAAAGGAAGTGTAAAAAAAAATCTGCTGGAAATCTAACAAGAGAACGGTGTAAATGTAGGATATGTTGCTCTGACTGTCCCCTAGATATGTCTGGCATCTCTCCACAAGTTTTCACATTTATTACTTCAATCTTCAACGGAACTTGGGAATCACTACCTGTGCTTGATAATCACTACCTGTGCTTGATAATCACTACCTGTGCTTGATAATCACTACCTGTGCTTGATAATCACTACCTGTGCTTGATAATCACTACCTGTGCTTGATAATCACTACCTGTGCTCTAAAACAAGAGTATATAACTTCCAGAATAGCTCAGCACATTTTCTGGCTTTAACAGTTTCGTAAGAGAATTCTCATTACTTACAACTATAGGTTGGTACATTATACAGTTAACCACAGTGTAAGACTTGCAGGGGAATAAGAGAAAGAATCAGCCATAGGACTCTTCAGGGGCAGGAGGTGATTCGATGCTAGTGAAGACCTCACTCTTGATTCAGATAATGAGAACTAAAGTGTGTGTTCCTCTTGGGTGAAACGTAAGTGCTACCCGTTCTTCAGGTGCTACAGACTCAAAGAAATAAAAAAAACTAGAGTACAACCATAAGGTAACACTCGCGCACTATAAATTAAATCGACTCATCATGACAAAAAATAATCTTATTACCACTCCATCTCTAGTATACAGGTCTCCTTACTCTCTCCAGTACGTGGGACTGCTCACTTCCCCTCCAGTACGCGGGACTGCTCACTCCCCCTCCAGTACGCGGGACTGCTCACTCCCCCCTCCAGTACGCGGGACTGCTCACTCCCCCCTCCAGTACGCGGGACTGCTCACTCCCCCCTCCAGTACGCGGGACTGCTCACTCCCCCCTCCAGTACGCGGGACTGCTCACTCCCCCTCCAGTACGTAGACTTGAGTAGGCACTGTGAAAGCAGTGTTAACAAGTGGCTGACTGTTGCTAAGCTGCTTCGTCTGGCGCACCATGAACGACGGACAAAGTTGCTCACCTGTGTTACCAGACGCTTCATATTGCTAACATCACTAGGACACATCCATAACGCTATTCCTGCCAGTAGTACTGAGCTTCGAACCTAGGATACTTCTACAAAGCTTTACCTTCCCTATAGTACTACGTTTAGAACCTAGGATACCTCTACAAAGCTTTACCTTCCCTATAGTACTACGTTTAGAACCTAGGATACCTCTATAAAGCTTTACCTTCCCTATAGTACTAAGTTCAGAACCTAGGATACCTCTACAAAGCGTTACTAAGTTTCATGTCTCGCAGATGAAATTCGTATTGAGACATCTTTTTCCTCTTGTGCAAGGCTTTACCTAAATTGCTCTGCATCTGTTTCTTCTTCAGTAATGCTGGCAGTGCGCTACTGGATCCTTTCTCGCAGAAGTTTGTGGTTGAAGTTGGACTCAAAGACCACCAGTAGTCTAAGCCAGCAACTTATAATATTAATTAAGCCCGTTATCTCAATTGTCTCTTCCCTTTTGTAACGAGATACTTGCATAATATCTTGCAATGTAATGTAATATGTAACGAAATACGTATATTACTTATTTTGACTTCATTGTACATCCCTGATATATTGCTCATTTCCATTCATATTCTCCTTCCATTCACAAGCTGAGTTTTGATTCTCAGTGTTGATTCTCTTCTCACAAGGAGAGACACTCCGTAGACTCCACCCATCTAGATCTCGGTCCTCATTTTGTCTTCAAATAGAAGACAGCTCTTCCTAATTTTCAAAATCAGACCTCAATTAGTCGCTGATAAACACATTCAAAAGTAGATTATATTCTTCCCCCCGTCTCCCCACCTAACCAGACTTCAACTCTCCCTTATCTTTCACTAACCAGCGACCCTCCACACTGCGTGCTCATCCTTACCCCCTCCTTTACTCACAAGTGACCATCACTCACATCTTGTCACCCCTCCTACCTCTCTTTCCCTAACTTTTCTTGCACCAATAAAACAAGAGAGGATTTACATAAACGCAAGGGCCGCTGGGAAGCAAGAAGTTGTCAGCATTAGCATATCAAGTTCAGACCCCATTCACTCTGAGGGTAGGGAGGAAAATATTCAACCTGAGGGTGATGGGGGGTTAAATATTCATTCAGAGGTAGGGGAGAGGGTTAAATGTTTACTTTAAGGGTATGGGTTAACCCATACCCTTTGTGCTCGATTTCGTGGCTTAAATTCTGGTGGTGGTGATCGTCATTGTTATATTAGTTGAGGAAGAAGAGACGGATATATGGAGGAATATATGGAGGAAGAAGAGACGGATATATGGAAGAATATATGGAGGAAGAAGAGACGGATATATGGAGAAATATATGGAGGAAGAAGAGACGGATATGAATAAATGTTTAACAATTCGCAAACAGGAGAAATTATGGACAAACATTACCTCTCAGTTCACATGTTTGAATCTTGCTGTGGACTGAAAGAAAATGTTTGTATAAATGTGTATTTGGATGTATAATTTACACACAAAAAAACCTGCCCCTCTACCTACCTGTAATCACTAAATTTCAACTTATAAATTGTGATGGAAAAGTATTATGATTATATTCATGTGGTTACTGGAGTTTACCTGGAGAGGGCTTCAGGGGTCAACGCCCTCGCGGCCCTGTCTGAGAGCAGGTCTCGTGGTGGATCAGGGTTTGATCAACCAGGCGGTTACTGCTGGCAGCACGTAAACCGACGTACGAACCACAACCCGGCTGATCAGGTATTGATTTCAGGTGCCTCTCCAGCGCCTACTATTTGTAATTCCCCTTACGTATGCTGGGAGGCAGTTGAACAGTCTTGGGTCCCAAACACTTACTGTGTTGTCTCTTAGTGTACTCAACTAATATAATGCTGACTTAACTCAGTGGTGGACCTGACTTAACTCAGTGGTGGACCTGACTTAATTAGAGTGGTGGACCTGACTTAACTCAGTGAAGACGTGTCTTGTGTGCTCTCTGTCAATCTGAAGAAGATGTCCTCTCTTGAGCTACTCTACCAGCAGCTGAAGGAAGAACTGAGGGTAGCTAAGCTTGAGATACAGCGACTGACTGAGGAAAACAAGAGGATTCGTAGTAATCCTCCTGTTGAGAATCCTCAAGCCAGGTAGGGAGGGGGTTTAAAATGTTTATTTTAAGGGTAGGGTTCCCCACCCTTTGTCTGTTTTCGTGGCTTAAATTCGGGTGGTGGTGATCGTCATTGTTATATTAGTTGAGGAAGAAGAGAGGGATATATGGAGGAATATATGAGGAAGAAGAGACGGATATATGGAAGAATATAGGGAGGAAGAAGAGACGGATATATGGAGAAATATATGGAGGAAGAAAAACGGATATGAATAAATGTTTAACAATTCGCAAACAGGAGAAATTATGGACAAACATTACCCTCAGTTCACATGTTTGAATCTTGCTGTGGACTGAAAAAAAATGTTTTAAAATGTGTATTTGGATGTATAATTTAAACAAAAAAAAAACCGCCCTCTACCTACCTGTAATCACTAAATTTCAACTTATAAATTGTGATGGAAAAGATTATGATTATATTATGTGGTTACCGGAGTTTACCTGGAGAGGGCTTGGGGTCAACCCCCTCGCGGCCCTGTCTGAGAGCAGGTCTCGTGGTGGATCAGGTTTTATCAACCAGGGGTTACTGCTGGCAGCACGTAAACCGACGTACGAACCACAACC
>WNWK01019448.1:0-37794 GCA_009830355.1 Cherax destructor
GTGAAGCCTGAAAACATAACTACTGAACAGAGGAAATGTTAGTTTAGTGCCAGGGAATGCCTGCATTGTTTATTCTGGACCCTATTTTGAAATTGGAATATTTTGAACTTTGTGTTAAATTGGCCAAATTACCAATTTCCGATCACTTTATTGGGTAGTTGAAACAGTTAACTGGGTGATTTCTGTTCAGTCGATAAAATAGAAGTAATGAAGGAAATAGCTAAAATTTGGTCGACTGGAAAATTGTAATTCGTAAATGGGAGTCAAAGTTGGCAAAATCGCCGATACGTAAATATCGCTGATGCTTCAAAATTCGTGAGGCATAACTTGTCAATTTAACATCAAATTTCGTACTTATTGTTGTATTACCTCAGAAAAGGATTTCTACCATTTCATAAGAAAAATCTTTTTTTTTTTTTTTTTAAATTCTTGGACCCTGCCTGTCACTCTGAGATTTGGCCCTTGACCCTGAAAGGGTTAAGGGTTAATAAGAGTCCAGGTCTTGCCTAGTTTGCCTTGTGTACCTTATCACAGCCTTCACAAGGAATAGTATATACACCCATTGAATGTCAATTTCATTGTTTATTTTAGGTGGTTGTGAAGTCCCTGAGTTTTTGTGGTGACAGTGACTGAGTTCATTTTCATTTTGCACTTGGGTAAGGGCTGTTCATGTTCTTAATGCTTTGATCGGTCTTCCTGTGGTGTCATTCCTTAACTTCGGGTTTGGTGGATGCTAGTGGCCTTATGTTGGAACTTTATTGATCTGAGTTATTTGTTACATAGGCTAGTTCATTGTTCAGGAACTGCATTACAGTGGAACCCGAGCTTCGGACGAATCCATTCCAAGAGCTAGGCCTAAAGTCAAGCGCAAAGTCAAGCAGTACAGTAGACCCTCATTTAGCACGGTGGTTCGTTCCTGAAAACATTGTGTTAGGTAAAATCATGTAAAAAACTGAAGAAATTATGGAAAAACAGGGTTACATTCCTGGGAGTCCCAAAAGCCAAATTAATTTTTTTTAGACCAACAGATCTTACAAAAATAAGTGCATATGTACAGTGGCCCCTCCGCTGATTCCTTTCTGCGTGTTTCCGCTCGGCAGCTTTTCGGGAAAATTTACCTCCGTTCTGTGATTCCTCCGTTCGTGCTTGGTCCGGAACCCTGTCCAGTGCCCAGCGCACTACAAAGCCCGCAAGCCCGCCTCCCACGCACATTCTCAGGCAGTGTAGCATTGTTTCTGGTTGAGTGAACATTATCCTGCTAGTTCATACAAAACATTTCTTAACAATCCATTGTTTTGGCTCTTGATTATTGTGTATGACTGCTAATAAGCCACCACGGGCCCAAAGAAAGCTCCAGTGTCAGTCCTTTGGTAAAGAAAGGAGGAACATCATAGAATTAAAGAAAGAAATTGTAGCAAAGTGGTGAGAGGCAGTGGTGATGAGAGGCAGTGGTGGTGGAGCAGTGGTGGTGAGAGGCAGTGGTGATGAGAGGCAGTGGTGGGAGAGGCAGTGGTGATGGGAGGCAGTGGTGGTGAAAGGCAGTGGTGGTGAGAGGCAGTGGTGATGAGAGGCAGTGGTGATGAGAGGCAGTGGGATGAGAGGCAGTGGTGGTGAAAGGCAGTGGTGATGAGAGGCAATGGTGGTGAGAGGCAGTGGTGATGAGAGGCAATGGTGATGAGAGGCAGTGGTGCTTGTTTGTTGGTTGAGGCAGTGGTGATGAAAGGCAGTGGTGGTAAGAGGCAGTCTTAATGTAGAGTGAGAGGTGAGTAAACAAGATTAAATGAATAAATGAGAGAGAATGAGAGTGTAGACGTTTCGGGAGTTTTGTCAACAAACCAGTTGTTGTTGTTGTTTCTGCTGCTGTTGTTACCAGCCAGCCTGGACAGGAATGATTTCTGTTCACTCCTTGAAGCGATTTGAAAGAAGCGGTGAGAGGCGGTGATGAGAGGCAGGGTGGTGAGAGGCAGTGGGGTGAGAGGCAGTGTTGATGAGAGGCAGTGGTGGTGAGAGGCAGTGGTGGTGAGAGGCAGGGTGGTGAGAGGCAGTGGTGGTGAGAGGCAGTGGTGGTGAGAGGCAGTGGTGGTGAGAGGCAGTGGTGGTGAGAGGCAGTGGTGATGAGAGGTAGTGATGATGAGAGGCAGTGATGGTGAGAGGCAGTGGTGGTGAGAGGCAGTGGTGGTGAGAGGTAGTGTTGATAAGAGGCAGTGGTGGTGAGAAGCAGTGGTGGTAAGAGGCAGTCTTAATGTAGAGTGAGAGGTGAGTAAACAAGATTAAATGAATAAACGAGAGAGAATGAGAGTGTAGAAGTTTCGGGAGTTTTGTAAACAAACCAGTTGTTGTTGTTGTTGCTGCTGTTACCAGCCAGCCTGGACAGGAATAATTTTTGTTCACTCCTTGAAGCGACTGGAAAGAAGTGATCTAATGCAGTTAGCATTACAAACTCCATTTTCTCTTATACTAATGCGCCTGAAGGAGGAAAGAATATGATGTTTTCATAGTTGGACCGAGTATGCCCACCACCACATTTGTAATGACACACATATTTTAAAAATTCATCTCTAGAGTGTATACCAGGTTTTTATGTTATTTATATTGTTTATTATGTCATATTAGATTAATTGTGATAGATAAATAAGCCGAGAGCTGATATTAGTGTCAAATTGAAGCATTTTGTCCTGCCTCCAACAATAAACTCGCCCCCCTCTCCTCCTCTCCATCTTCCATACACCAACAAGAGTCGCCAATAAAAGTAAGTGTGATGTTAAATGTTCATTTATACATGTTATTACTGCTTTATATTTATTTGTTATTCTTTTCTGTATGTAAATCTATATTTAATCTCTAAAAATAATTTTTTTCTTAATACTCCTTGGTGTCTGAAACGGATTAATTGAATTTACATTATCTCTATGGGGAAAATGGCTTCAGTTTTCGTTGATTTCAGTTTTAGTCGATCCTCTGAACGGACTAAGCACAAAACGGAGGGACCACTGTAATTGTAGTTCGTGTCGTGATATATTACTGCTTAAGACTACAAATGCAATAGAAATAATAGTATTTCTTACCCTTAAATGTGGGTAATGGTGTTTGTGGATGATTGTAAAGAGAATGGATATGCTTGGTGTGGCCCTACTGGGCTGAGGTGGATGGGTATTGGTTGTCAGCAGAAGTGGATGGTAGAGGTTCTGGTATTAAAGTCGATGGATGTATTGAAGTGTGCATAAATGCTGTAATAGATCTCTGGGCTCTTTAACCCTGCAGTACATTATACAGCTGACGGTAAGGCATCAGCTGGTCTAGACCCAGTTTCAAAGCACTGCTTCTAGATTTGTTATTGTATAATTATACTATTACTATCAATAAATAATATCTACCTATCATATTTATTCCAGGATAATATTAGGTATAACATAAATAATGTAGAAGCATGATAAAGATGCATAAATTAATAAAAACTGACATATAATAATAATAATACTACTAATAATAATATCTTTATTTACTACAAGTACATGTACATGGTATACAGGCCTAGCTGACATCAATGACATACTACTATATAGAAAGTCCCTTGTTATGCTGAGCATTTCGGGCAAATTAGGTCCTTGTCCCAGGATGCGACCCACACCAGTCGACTAACTCCCAGGTACCCATTTTACTGATGGGTGAACATAGACAACCGGTGTAAAGAAACACGCCCAATGTTTCTACCCGAGCTGGGAATCGAACGCGGACCCTCGCTGTGTGAAGCGAGAGCTTTAGCGATCAGGCCACGGGGCACCGTAGAGAGGTATTGAAGGGTGGGTGGGCTTTGTTACAAAATGACACGATATCTATTAGTAATAGACATCTCCAGTGAACACTAGAAAGGATAGCCCTTCTAGCATCCAGCCTGTTACTGGGCTTTTGCATCAAAGTCAGTATCCTGGTCCAGTTATCCAACATATTATATATCTTAAGAGGATTGCAACTGATAGGGTACTAACCAACGAAATATATTTAAAAGGTTTATTATCAAAGTGAGTGTCTAGGGTTTCAAAGTAAATATATGTACATATGATCAGGATGTTCATTAAGTAATACATTAGGAGGTTAATTAGGAGGTTAGCTCCTACACGGCTCTCATATAACATAAGGCTGTGCTGAGGGCACATATATCCAAATGACTCCGAAGTACCATCAGGTACAATGTCAGTAATTACAATAATACAGATATATGCAAATAAGAATATATGTGTGTATGAGTGAGCTCCAGGTAACTCTAAGACCAGTGTCCAACTGAACTTCTCATAAGCTAGCTTCTCTAACAAACTGACAATCAGAACAGCTTGATTGACCAGTAAAATGACCAATTCGCAGAACAGCATTATAACAGGCAACAGCAACACAGCGTCAGGAACAAGGAGATAGAAAATCGACCCTAACTGGGGACCATCAGTAGATCCTCCAAAACAGTCACAAAACTCCCTTTCTACTGAAGCTAGGTTCAGCATAAACAATCCCAAACTGTGGCGGTGCACAGATGCCTTATCGAATTAGGTAAGGAGCTGTAGCTAGAGACCTGAGTTATCAAAGAGTGTCAATGTGACACACAACCCAGAAAAACGTCGGAAATCACTGTCCAGTCTATCCTCTGTGAACAGAGTTACACAGAGTCCTGAGAAGTATGTTTTGTCTCACCACCGAACACATACTCTACCCAAACAGAGTCTAAATGGCGAGAAAACAAGAAGGGACAGGAGAGAGGTGTTGACTCTACGATGTCCAGCTGTGTAGTGCTCTCAAGGAAGGAGGAGCAGCCACCCACCTCAGGTGGAATCACGTGACTCCTCCCAGCAACTAGGCGCCGGCAGTACAACAAGCCTAGTGTCATATAATGTTACATCCTACTCAAATAAAAGCTAAGTCAAATAATGGTCCAATAATAGTATAAAGCACGATATTAACGATTTAGCTATTATCGAGAATATCAGCAATATAAAATTATAGAAAATGGAAATATACATAAAATATATACATTATAAATTTACATTGGGACCCATTCTGGGGCCGCAATACCCCCCCATCACGACAAACGGTCGCACTTGGAGAAGTAGTAATGTCTCTCTCAGGTCATAGTGTCCATTTCACAAACTACGCCCCACGTACTAGGGTAGTACACAACTTCGTAATGTCTGTACACTCGTATGGAAGTAGCATAGCGTAGTGACATCTGAGGCTTGAACAGTGGTGGTCATAGTGGTGACGACTACACAGCAGTCTTGTGAGAGGAGACGACATTCCACTCTAATAACAGTGGTAGTGGAATGTGAAGCAGTAAGGTACTGGACTGCATGAGGAAGCTTGAGAGAATAAGGAGTGTAGAGAACGATACACTCTCAGCACTCAGCTTCTCTCCAATTCTCCTTCACACCACACACATATCACACACTGTAGGTTCATAGAAAGATATGGTTAATAGACATTAATACATTAATTTACATGGGCAGTATTGATTTTATGTTACTTTACTTAATTAATCAATGTAACAAGTGACAAAGTAGTATATTGGGCACAAAAATTTACGTTAATTTAAATGCTGCAATGATAATTAAGGACGTGACAGAGCGTCAGCAATTACATTACATCGACCACTGATATGTTTAATACTTATGGAGTATGGTTGGATTCTGAGAGCCCACCTCATTATCCTAGCATTTTTACTCTTCATGGTGTTAATATAGGTGAGAGGATTGTGGTCTGAAAATACATTTATCTTAAAAGGAGAAGTGCCCAAATATATGTCGAAATGTTCTAACGACACCTCGAGAGCTAAAGCCTCTTTCTCAATAGTGGCATAGTTTTTCTGATGTCGTTTGAGTTTAGTGGAATAGTAGCAAATAGGATGCAGTATGTCAGTAGATGTGGACTTTTGGAGCAGCACTGCACCTACTGCATAACCACTCGCATCTATATGCAGACAGAAGGGTAGGTTGAAGTTAGGACTTTGCAGAACTGGAGCAGAGGAAAGCAAGCGCTTCAACCTTGTCAATGAGTCTGAACAATCTTGAGTCCAGATGAACTGGACTTTGCTACTAGTGAGCTCAGTGAGAGGAGCAGCGACTTGAGCAAAGTTAGGACAGAACCTGCGATAATAACCTGCCATACCCAGGAATCTTTGTACACCCTTCCTATCCTGTGGCACTGGAAATGCTGCAATAGCACGAACTTTAGCATAAATAGGAGCAACTTCACCTTGGCCTATACAAAACCCTAGATAGGTAATCTTGGCTTGACCAAAACTACACTTAGCCAAGTTAACAGTGAAATTGTAATGTGTCAGTTTCTCAAACAAAGCTCTGAAACGTGTCAAGTGCTGTTCCCATTCGTCACTGTACATCACTAAATCGTCAAGATAGGCTTCTACTCCGTCTAAGTTGCAGGTCAACTCGTTCATAATACGTTGAAAGGATGAAGCAGCATTACACAAGCCGAATGGAGTGACGAGATAGTTGAACAATCCATCTTGAACGGTGAAGGCAGATATTTCTTGAGCACGTTCAGTAAGCGGGACTTGATAATATCCTCGTAAGAGATCTAAACGGCTGACATACTGCGCTCCTGAAACATGATCAATCAGGTCGTCTATGCGAGGTAAGGGATAACCATCAGGCAAGGTGACAGAGTTCACTTTCCTGTAATCAGTGCACATCCTGAAACTACCGTCAGGCTTGGGCACTAATATACACAGTGAGGCCCATGGACTTTTACTGCGTTCAATAAGTCCATGAGATAACAAAAAGTCAACTTCTTCTCTCAATGCTCTATGTTTTGTTGGACTCATTCTGTATGGTGATTGCTTAATAGGTGAGGCTCCCTGTACATCATGTACGTCATGTACGCCCAGAGTACAACACTTAGGAACATCACTAAACAATTCAGGGTACTGCAAAATCATGTTCTTAACATTACTTGCTTTATCAACATCAAGGTTACTTAGAAAATTATCTTGTGATTGAAGCGTCACTAAATTTTTTAACCGCACCTCTATACCTCTAGAGATGTCAGGCAGACTGACGTTTTCTTCTTGTGGTTTAAGAATAATAGAAGAAGTAGGTAGTGGGCTAGCGTAGTATGCCTTGAGCTGATAAATGTGGTACACATGATTGGATTTTCTCTTCCCAGGCGTGCGTACTAGGTAATTTACGTCACTAAGCTTCTTCACTACTTCCAGGGGACCATCAAACCTGGCTTGTAGAGCATGACCTGGTACTAATTTCTGTGCCATCACCTTATCTCCTGCTTTAAAAGAGCGAGATACAGCACGCTTGTCATACTGTTGTTTCATCCTAGCCTGAGCTGAAACTAGGTTTTTCAAAGCAAGCTCTCGAGCAGCAGTCAAATGCTTCTGCATTAATGAAGGTGATGTGCTTAATGATGGATTAGATTTTCCTGTCCACACGTCTTTCAACACAGCAAGAGGACCACACACTTGGTGTCCGTATATTAGCTCAAACGGACTAAATCCTACACTTTCTTGCTCACTTTCTCTGATAACAAACAGAAGAAAAGGTACACCTTCATCCCAGTCTCTAGAAAAATGTTCACAATAGGCTCTCATCATACACTTCAGTGTCTGATGAAATCTCTCTAGAGCACCTTGTGACTGAGGGTGGTAACTGGTAGAAAGTACTGATTTTATTCCTAGGTGGGATAATGTTTCTCGAAAGATCTTAGAGGTGAAGTTGGATCCCTGATCCGACTGTATCTCTCGAGGCAATCCAACCTGGGAGAAAAATTTCATCAATGCCCTGACAATAGCACGAGCATTAATTTTTCTCAAAGGAATGGCTTCAGGATAGCGTGTAGCAGCGTCCATTATTGTAAACAGGTATTGGTTCCCCAACTTGGTTCTAGGCAGAGGACCAACACAATCTATGATAAGACGTGAGAATGGATCACCATTTACAATTATTGGTATGAGAAGGGCAGGTGGAGGAGTGTGAGCTGGTTTGCCTGTCACCTGACAGACGTGGCAACGTTGCACATGATCAGCAACAGTGTCCCTCATTCTCGGCCAAGTGAAATGTTTTGCCAGTTTACCTAGTGTCTTCCTGACACCCAAATGTCCTCCTATGGGACTATTGTGAGCAAAATCAAGAGCCTGCTCACGAAATGTAACTGGTAAAACAACAAGATGCTTGACTGTGGTGGAATCACTGTCAGCTGACAACTGACTTGTACTTTTCTCCATTAGTACACCTTTACTGTAATAGTAACAATTATCAAAATCCTTTGCTTCACTCTCAGTCACTGCTATATCTCTCAATCTTTCCAAAGACTGATCAACAAACTGATCCTTGATTAAATCGTCGTGAGTTAGAATCTTAACATCAGTTGTGTCTTGACTAGGCTGGTGAAGAACAGGGGGAGTCAGTGCTAGTGATCCTGGGAGCAGAGAATCACTGAACAACATATTCAACCCCAAATCATTTTCATCAACTAACTCAGCAGGAGACAAGGATGGTTGTTGTTGTATCTTTGACATAGCACGAGTTATTGCACTGAGAGGGAATAATATAGGCTTCTCTCTACAAGCTTCAATGGCATAATTATCCTCAGTGGTATTATCAATCACAAGTGGTTCCTTACAAATACCAGCTTGAAGGATATCGTTCCCTATCAACAAGTCCACTGACCTGATAGGAAATGCACCACTGGAAATACCAACTGACATATAACCAGAATAATAGCTTGTTTCAATGTAGACTTTGTGAAGAGGAACTTTAATAACAGCACCTCCATAGGCTTCTAACAATACATCTATCTGGGTATAGGTATCATTAGTTAAAGGCAACACATCTTCTCTTAACAGAGTGAGATAACTACCAGTGTCTCTGAAAGTAATTATCTCAGTGAGCTTAGATTCATCAAATCCTACTTTGCCTTTCGACAAGTACGGACTCATAGCTGACTGAATCTTCTCATCAGATACTCGGTCTGATGCTAGTCATCTATTCTGAGGAACATTCTCGAAAACAGCAGGATCAGAATTACTAGGTTGTAGGTGCCCTTGTTGCACCGAAGAAGATACGACTTGAGTGGGAGCGCCAGCTGCACGATCTTGTCTCATATCTCTTTCTAACTTAAAGCAGTACTCTCGAGTATGACCTTTCCTAAGACAGTAGTTACATTTGACATTCTTCTCAGTATTAGACTTCTGTCTAGCTACAGAGACAGATTCAGGAATGTCAGGTTTCTTGGTGAAAGTACGAGAAGTAACAGTAGCAGGAGTGTTAGGCTGGCACTGATCAGCTGATTTGGTTTGCCAATTCCTAGGACATTTTGTAGTTACCTTTTTACTCTCAGTTTTGATACGTACGATTTTGTGAGAAATTTCGTAGTTGTCAGCTAATGCTGCAGTCTCTAGAATATCTGAGGCAGTGTGGTTGATCAGATATTCCTGTACATCAGCAGACATACAGTTGTTGAATTCCTCGTGAAGTAGTAGCTGAACGAGACTGTCATAAGTCTGGCACTGGGAAGCTCTACACCACCTCTCAAATGCAAGCTTTTTCTCACGGGCAAACTCCACACAAGTTTGACCCTGTCGTCGTTGTAACGTACGAAATGCACGTTGGTAACTTACAGGTAACAAATTATATGTCTCAAGAATGGTTTCCTTGACTGTGTCATAGTCAATGTATTTGGCAAAAGGCAAAGCAGCAGTACATGTTTGAGCTCTGCCAGTCAAAGCTGTATGCAACAATGTAGCCTAATGCTTACGTGGCCAATTCATGGCACGTGCTTGATTTTCGAATACGTCAAAATACGTGTCCAAGTCTCTCCAGGAACTTAGGGACCATTGATGCAGCTTTCTGCACGTTAAATGTATCCTCTGTAGTACTACTACGCTGATCAGATCTAATAATCTGTTGTCTCTCGAAACGAACAGTTTCTCTATTGAACTCTTCCTCGTTCAATTTCCTCTGAGCCTCAATTTGTGCAGTCTGCAACAATATTAGGCGTTCCATCCTGTTGAATTGGTCCTGAGAGATAGGATCAAAGGACAAGGGGAAAATAGGTAAATGAACAGGTTTATCTGGATGGACCCTAGGTCGGGCACCTAGTCCAGCCATGCCAATAGAGTCTAGATCTGGTCTAGTATAAGTAGAGACAGGTGTAGCATCAACATTACTTTTATGAGGCTGCGTCATACTTCTTGCTACATTCTGTGCTAAAGAGTTAGTCAGGTTGGAGGGAGTGAGAGACAATGGCATAGTAATACTAGGCTCAGAAACTTCTGCCTGAGTTGCTCTCTTTTCTCCGTCATGCTTTAGCGACATATTTCCTAGTTGTGACTCCATGCTCTCTGAATCTGATTCTGAATCAGAACTCTCTGCATGATCAGGAAACAACATATCTCTAATTAATGCTCTGACTGTTACTGCGGTGTAACTACGGTTGTACGTCACACCCAGATGCTTGGCTACCTGCCAACAAGTCTGAAGCTTTAAGGTACATAACTTCGACAAAGTCAGAGTATCAATTAACTTTTTCACTTTCGCATACATCATAAAAATAAGTACAATATGAGAGAGTGATTATGGGAAGCTAGAATCCTAATGTAAAAATTTACTTTACAAGTTATACTAGTGTTGGTTGTCTTAGAGCCAGAGCTCATTAACAGTATTTCCATCTCCTTGGATCAAGAGACTCGGGCAGGTACATACATCCCCTATGATGTTGTACAAGACCAAACTCCTAGTCTTCAGATTAGAAAATAACTCAAAGTGTTTGACCATAGAGTTACTAGTATGGCAAACTGGACAATTCCTCCAACACCTTGGATCAAGAACCTCCCAGACAGGCCCCCATTTGTTACAAAATGACACGATATCTATTAGTAATAGACATCTCCAGTGAACACTAGAAAGGATAGCCCTTCTAGCATCCAGCCTGTTACTGGGCTTTTGCAACAAAGTCAGTATCCTGGTCCAGTTATCCAACATATTATATATCTTAAGAGGATTGCAACTGATAGGGTACTAACCAACGAAATATATTTAAAAGGTTTATTATCAAAGTGAGTGTCTAGGGTTTCAAAGTAAATATATGTACATATGATCAGGATGTTCATTAAGTAATACATTAGGAGGTTAGCTCCTACACGGCTCTCATATAACATAAGGCTGTGCTGAGGGCACATATATCCAAATGACTCTGAAGTACCATCAGGTACAATGTCAGTAATTACAATAATACAGATATATGCAAATAAGAATATATGTGTGTATGAGTGAGCTCCAGGTAACTCTAAGACTCGACTCAACCAGTGTCCAACTGAACTTCTCATAAGCTAGCTTCTCTAACAAACTGACAATCAGAACAGTTTGATTGACCAGTAAAATGACCAATTCGCCGAACAGCAATATAACAGGCAACAGCAACACAGCGTCAGGAACAAGGAGATAGAAAATCGACCCTAACTGGGGACCATCAATAGATCCTCCAAAACAGTCACAAAACTCCCTTTCTACTGAAGCTAGGTTCAGCATAAACAATCCCAAACTGTGGCGGTGCACAGATGCCTTATCGAATTAGATCAGGAGCTGTAGCTAGAGACCTGAGTTATCAAAGAGTGTCAATGTGACACACAACCCAGAAAAACGTTGGAAATCACTGTCTAGTTTATCCTCTGTGAACAGAGTTACACAGAGTCCTGAGAAGTATGTTTCGCCTCACCACTGAACACATACTCTACCCAAACAGAGTCTAAATGGCGAGAAAACAAGCAGGGACAGGAGAGAGGTGTTGACTCTACAATGTCCAGCTGCGTAGTGCTCTCGAGAAAGGAGCAGCCACCCACCTCAGGTGGAATCACGTGACTCCTCCCAGCAACTAGGCACCAGCAGTACAACAAGCCTAGTGTCATATAATGTTACATCCTACTCAAATAAAAGCTAAGTCACATAATGGTCCAATAATAGTATAAAGCACGATATTAACAATTTAGCTATTATCGAGAATATCAGCAATATAAAATTATAGAAAATGGAAATATACATAAAATATATACATTATAAATTTACATTGGGGCCCATTCTGGGGCCGCAATAGCTATGAAGGTGCCAGCAGTCTCTCTCAGCATCAGTTACTCATGGACCACCATGGCGTGTGGAGGTGTGAGCTCACCGCACTATAAACTATTGTAAAATAATACTATTACTATCAATAAAGGTTATCTACATATTATATTTATTCCAGAATAATATTAGGTACATCATAAATAACATAGAAGCATGATAAAGATGCACAAATTAATAAAAACTGATATTATGTAGAGGTATTGAAGTGTAGGCGGGCTATGAAGGCGCCAGCAGTCTCTCAGCGTCAGTTACTCATGGACCACCATGGCGTGTGGAGGTGTGAGCTCACCTCACTAAAATATTGTATAATACAGTGGACCCTAGGTTTAAGGCCGTAATCCATTCCAGGAGCTAGGCCTTTAACCGAAATAATATTCCCTATAAGAATTAATGTAAATGAAATTAATCTGTTCCAGACAAAAATATTCACAAAAAAAATATTTTTTTAAAGATTAACTATAGTTTTACATACACAAAACAATGAGAACTAAATAAAATGACTAAAGAAATGGATAGATGAACATTTAAATCACTATTACATACCTTTATTGAAGGCAGGAGGAGAGTATTGTTTGGAGACAGGACAAAATACTCCTTCAACATGATGCTAATATCAACTCTATATGGCTTATTTATCTATCACAATTCATCTAATATGACATAATAAACAATATAAATAACACAGAAACCTCATATACACTCTAGAATGAATCAAATGTCATTACATATGTGGCTAGTGGTGGCGGCGGCAGGAGTTTGTATGGAGACAGGACAAGATAGTCCTTCAATGACACTAATATTAACACTTCGGCTTATTTATTTATCACAATTCATCTAATATGACATAATTAACAATATTAATAACTTAGAAACATGACATATACTCTAGAATGAATAAAATATGTCTACGAATGTGAGGACTGGTGGTAGTGTGTTGGTGTTGTTTGGTTTATAAGGGCCACTGACCATAAGCCGTACATATAGTGGTAGTGGTGGGTGGCAGCATAAGCCCTCAACAATATTCACACTGAAACAATGTACGTAATTTATAAATAAGAAATATTTACACTTTAATTTATAAATAAGAAATATTTACACTTTAATTTATAAATAAGAAATGTTTACACTATAAATAAGAAATGCGTATTTACACTTACCTTGGAGGAGCTGGCAGAGGGCAGTGTTGTTCTCAGTGCCCCTATATAGTACCTAAAACAACAATGGAGGAGTTAAGATTCTTGTCATTTTTCTATCTCTTAATCGTTCAACTTACTTGCTACACTGTTAATGCTACACTTTATCGCTGGCTGGCGCTATAACCTTTATCGACTCCTGCTGCTTTAGTATCATATATATCATAGAATCACTAAAGAAGGCACATTCTCCCCTCTCAGCCCTTTACCAAAGGGCTGGCACTCTGAACTTTCTTTGGCCCCATGGTGGCTTATTTCACAGTCACAGTCAATAAACAAGCACCAAAGTGAATGGATGAACAAATTCCAAATTCAGTCAGTCAAGTCATTCAGTAAGTCAGTCAAGCCATTCAGTAAGTCAGTCAAGCCATTCAGTAAGTCAAGCCATTCAGTAAGTCAGTCAAGCCATTCAGTAAGTCAGTCAAGCCATTCAGTAAGTCAGTCAAGTCATTCAGTACATCAGTCAAGCCTTCAGTAAGTCATTCAAGTCATTCAGTAAGTCAGTCAAGCCATTCAGTAAGTCGGTTAAGTCATTCAGTAAGTCAAGCCATTCAGTAAGTCAGTCAAGCCATTCAGTAAATCAGTCAAGCCATTCAGTAAGTCAGTCAAGCCATTCAGTAAGTCAGTCAAGTCATTCAGTAAGTCAGTCAAGCTATTTAGTAAGTCAGTCAAGTCATTCAGTAAGTCAGTCAAGTCATTCAGTAAGTCAGTCAAGCCATTCAGTAAGTCAGTCAAGCCATTCAGTAAGTCAGTCAAGCCATTCAGTAAGTCAGTCAAGTCATTCAGTAATTCATTCAAGCCATTCAGTAAGTCAGTCAAGTCATTCAGTAAGTCAAGCCATTCCGTAAGTCAGTGGTGTGAGTGGGTGAGGGTGGCGGGGGATAGCTGTAGGTCTCTCCCACTGACTCAATGGTGTAACCCACTGCCGGCAACCGCGCGCTCAAAATCTTTTCTCCTCCCACGAACCGTGTAATATCAATTTTACGTCGTGTTAGATAAAAAATGTATTGCAATTCTTCAATCGTGCAATACCCATAATGTGCAACATAAACTCGTGCTAAATGAGGGTTTACTGTATTTCCCATAAGAAATAATGTAAATACAATTAATTCGTTCCAGACACCCAAAAATATTCACAAAAAAAAAAAATTTTTTTAAAGAATAACTATAGTTTTACATACACACAGCACAGATAAATATATATACAGTAATAAATTTATAATTAAACATTTAAAATAATATTTACTTACCTTTATTGAAGAGACTTGCTGGCATATGGTAGACAGGGAGGAGGAGAGGGGGAGGGAGCACTCATTATTTGGAAGGGGAATCCCCCTTCATAAGGACTTCAGGTAACAAGTCCCTCTCTGGGGTTACTTCCCTTTGGCTTTTAATGCCACTAGGACCAGCTTGAGAGTCACTAGACCCCTGTCGCACAAAATAACTGTCAAGAGTGCTCTGTTTCTGGCGCCTCTTTGAGATGTCCCTAAAATGGGACATTGTTTTGTCACTGAACATGTTGCAGAGATGGGTTGTTTCAGCTTGCTCAGGGTGGTATTTCTCCACGAAACTTTGCAACTTATTCCACATATGTCCTTAAGCACCGAAGAAGGCACCTCCTTCACTCCCTCTTCCTCCTCCTCCTGTGAAGCAAGTTCCTCAACTTTGGTCTGATGCTGTTCCAGATGAAGCTCTTGCAGCTCGTCAGTGGTTAGCTCTTCCCTGTGGTCCTGCACCAACTCTTCCACATCCTCGCCACTCACCTCCAACCCCAGGTACTTACCCAATGCCACAACAGGCAGAGGGTCGGCAGGGTTAGGGTCAGCCTCAAACCCTTCAAAATCTCTCTGTTGGACACAATCTTGCCACAATTGTCTCCAAGCCGAGTTCAAAGTCCTGGAAGTCACTCCCTCCCAAGCCTTACCTATAAGGCTTATGCAGTTGTAGATATTGAAGTGATTCCTCCAGAACTCTCTTAGGGTCAACTCAGTGTCCAAGGCCACTTCAAAGCACACTTTTCATACACTGCTTTGGTGTAGAGTTTTTTGAAGTTACAAATGACCTGCTGGTCCATGGGCTGGATGAGAGGAGTGGTGTTAGGAAACAAGAACTTCACTGTGATGAACCTGAAGTCTCTAGACAAAAGGTCTGCCAAGTTTGGAGGATGAGCAGCAGCATTGTCCAGTACCAGGAGGCACTTGAGTGGCAATTTCTTTTCCTGGAGGTATTTTTTCACACTGGGGCCAAACACTTCATGGACCCACTCTATGAAAATTTGCCTTGTGACCCATGCCTTATTATTAGCTTTCCACAAGACACAATTTATTCTTGATGACATTGTTTTTCTTGAACACACTGGGATTTTCTGAGTGATACACGAGTAAAGGCTTCACTTTAAAATCCCCACTAGCGTTAGAACAAAACAAGAGAGTTAGCCTGTCTTTTATAGTCTTGTGTCCTGGCAGTGCCTTTTCCTCCTGAGTAATGTAGGTCCTCTGGCATTTTCTTCCAAAAGAGGCCTGTTTCCTCACAATTAAACACTTGTTGGGGTTCAAATTTTTCAGTGTCTACATACCCCTTAAATTCATTCATGAATTTTTCAGCCTCACGTTTGTCTGAACTGGCTGCCTCACCATGCCTTACAACACTGTGTATGCCACTATGCTTCTTAAATCTGTCAAACCAGCCTCTGCTGGTCTTAAACTCACTAACATCAGCACTGGTTCCAGGCATTTTCTTGACAAGATCTGCATGCAACTGCCTTGCCTTTTCACATATGATGGCCTCGGAAATAGTATCACCTGCTATCTGTTTATTGTTTATCCACACCATAAACAACTTCTCAACCTCTTCCACTGTTCTTGATCTATTTTTGGTTAACATGTCAACACCTTTCGCAACATCAGCTCATTGAGTTCTTTTCTCTTTGCCACGATAAAAGTGATAGTAGATTTGTTTTTTCCGTACATCCTGGGAAGCTCCCCCACACGTACGCCACTCTCATATTTTTCTACTATCTCCTTCAGTTCTATGGTGTTCCTCACTTTCTTTACCACAGGGGTGCCACTAGGAAGTTTCTTTGGACCCATGGTGACTTATTTCACAGTCACACTCAATAAACAAACACTAAACAGAATGAATTTTTTGTGAAATGTTTGGATGAGCGCGCAGGGTAATGTTCACTCAAGGGTAAACAACGCTAGACTGGCTGACGACACATGCACGGCGAGGTGCGCAAGCAGGGGCAGGCGGACAGGTCTGGTATGCCAGCTGAAAGTCAGGACAAAATTGGGCTGAAAAAAGTGACCGAAACTCGAAGCGGCTGATACTCGGGGTGGCCGAAACTCGGGGTTCCACTGTACATACAGTGGACCCCCAAGTTTCGGTCTGTCCGAATAACGGTTTCTTCGTGTAAAGGTTGCCTTTTTCGTTCAATATTTTTCTCATGTAGCGGTCTTTACTCGTGTAGCGGTCCGTACCAGACCTGTCCGCCTGCCTGCGCTTGCACGCCTCGCCACGCAGGATGCCAGTCTAGCGTTGTTTACACTTAAGTGAACAATACCCAGTGCGCTCTTTCAAACATTCACAATACATTTGTTGTGTTTATTGGTGGTTTAGTGATTATTACTGTGAAATAAGTCACCATGGGTCCAAAGAAGCTTCCTAGTGGCACCCCTGTGGTAAAGAGAGTGAGGAACACCATTCAACTGAAGAAAGAGATTGTAGAAAAATATGAGAGTGGCGTACGTGTGAGTGAGCTTGCCAGGATGTACAACAAAAACCAATCTACTATCACCTCTATCCTGGCAAAGAGAAAAGAAATCAAGGAAGCTAATGTTGCAAAAGGGGTTGATATGTTAACGAAAAATAGATCGAAAACAGTGGATGAGGTTGAGAAGTTGTTGGGGTGTGGATCAATGAAAAACAGATAGCGGGTGATAGTATTTCCACTGCGATAATTTGTGAAAAGGTAATGCCTGCAACCAGTGCTGAGGCAAGTGATTTTAAAGCCAGCAGAGGCTGGTTTGAGAGATTTAAGAAACATAGTGGCATACACAGTGTTGTGAGGCATGGTGAGGCAGCCAGCTCAGACAAACGTGCAGCTGAAAAGTTTGTGAGTGAATTTAAGGGGTTCGTAGACACTGAAAAATTCGAACCCCAACAAGTGTTTAATTGTGATGAAACAGGCCTCTTTTGGAAGAAACTGCCAAAGAGGACATTCATTACTCAGGAGGAAAAGGCAAAGCCAGGACACAAGCCTATGAAAGACAGGCTAACTCTCATGATGTGTGCTAATGCCAGTGGTGATTTTAAAGTGAAGCCTTTACTGGTGTATCACACAGAAAATCCCAGAGCCTTCAAGAAACACAATGTTAACAGGAATAATTTGTATGTGTATTGGAAGGCTGGCTAACACTAAGGCATGGGTCAATAAGGACATTTTCATGGAATGGTTGACTGGAGTGTTTGGCCCTAGTATTAAGAAATACCTCCTGGAAAAGAAATTGGGACTCAAATGCCTCCTGGTACTGGACAATGCTCCTGCTGATCATCACAACTTGCAAGACTATTTGTCTGACAACTTCAGTTTCATCACAGTGAAGTTCTTGCCTCCTAACACCACTCCTCTCATCCAGCCCATGGACCAGCAGGTCATTGCAAACTTCAAGAAACTGTACACCAAAGCAGTGTTTCAGAGGTGCTTTAATATGACCAATGACTCTCAATTGACCCTAAGAGTGTTCTGGAAAGATCACTTCAATATCGTGCATTGCCTAGGCCTTATAGGTAAGGCTTGGGAGGGAGTGACCTCTGGCATTTTCTTCCAAAAGAGGCCTGTTTCTTCACAATTGAACATGTGTTGGGGTTTGAATTGTTTGAATTGTCCACACCACACAGCTTCAAGCGCTAAGGAAGGAAAGAAGAAGGAAGGAAGGAGGAAAGGAATGAAGGAAGGAATGAAGAGATGAAAGGAAGGAAGGAAGGAAAGAAGAGATGAAAGGAAGGAAGGAAAGAAGAAAGAAGGAAGAGATGAGAGAAAGGAAGGAAGGGAATAAGTAAGGAAGGAATGAAGGAAGAAAGGAAGCTAGGAAGGAGGTTGTGGGGAAGAAGACATGCAACCCCTTTTGTGTTGACAGGTTGACAGCAGTGTGAGGGTGGTGATTAATGGTATAATACATCATTTTGACAGCTGCCTTACCCTGACTCAGCAAATTTAGATGTCCACACACACACACAGCTTCAAGGCTAAGGGAAGTTGATGGAAAGTTTCCAGTCATTATACTATATGTGTATATATATTATAGAACAATAGTAATAAAAAATATTTTTCATTGATGGTTTGAGTAAACAAGTTTTGTAAACAATATAATGATAATAATGTTTGTGCAGTTATTGTGTTGCATACAACAAGTGTATATATGTACACTGCATCTTATTTTGGTCTCACAGGCTACATAAGTCATTTGGAAAAAAAAAAATATTGGAAAATACAAGAAACCTTCAAATGGGAGTAAATATAAGTGTACCAGTGAGCGGCATGCGGCGCTGTTGCCATATGCGGCTCATTTTCTGCCAACTTTACGCCTCCATATCTCAATAAGTATTGATCGCAAAAAAAATTTTTAGGATAAAAACAATCAGAAAAATAATCTTAACATTTTGATAAGAATTTTTTTTTTTTTTTCGAATATTTTGCGACAACAGGAGATCACTCAGGATTTGGGGTTGCGACAGTCAAAGGGTTAAATCTCTCAAACCAGCCTTTGCTGGCCTTAAATTCACTCTCATCAGCACTTGTTGCAGGCATTTTCTTTACGAGATTGTCATACAACTGCCTTGCCTGTGATGGTTATATGGGGTTTCCCATACAGCCTGGCAAGCTCCGCCACATGCACACCACTTTCATATTTTGCAATGATCTCTTTCTTGAATTCTGTCGTGTTTCTGACCTTCTTTACCAAAGGGCTGGCCCAAGGTTGCTTATTTAGCAGTTGCAAGCACTAAAACAAATGTAATATTAAGAAATTTATTGTATTAACGCGTTGGGTGATGGTCACTTTTTGATAAACAATGCCACACTAACTGTGAATGGTGTGTCGAGGCCGCTCGTACGCGTTCGAGACGAACGACTATTTGTGAGCCAAATGACGATTCGCGAGTCAATATTTTGACTATAAAACGTTAAAATTATAAAAAATTACGAATTGCGATGATTACGAAATACGAGGGTCAACTGTACTAGAAAAGCAGAGAAAAAATACAAAGAAATTAATATAAATAATATGGAGTGAATAACAAAAAAAGGCACAATACCGTGACTGGAACAATACACACACAACCCGCACATATAAAAGGGAGGAGCTTACGACGACGTCGTAAGCTCCTCCCTTTTATATGTGCGGGTTGTGTGTGCAATATGGAGTGTGCGGCAGTCGCTGGTGTTTCCATCAGCCGTTCACTTACTGTCAACTTCACTTCTCTATATCTTGATAAGTACTGATGGGAAATCTTTATTATTATTATTACTATTATTACACCCACAAAAATACAGTGGAACCTCGAGTTTTGGCCATAATTCGATCCAGGAGGCTGTTCAAGTGCCGTTACCGAACAAATTTGTTCCCATAAGGAATAATGTAAATTAGACTAGTCCGTTTCAGACCCTCAAAAATACACTTACAAAAGCACTTACAATAATACACTTACATAATTCTTCGAGTTGGGAGGTGGTCGAAACTCCGGGTACCACCGTAAAGTGATTAATACTGTAAGAAAACTTTTTTTTTTTTTTTTTAATTCTTCAACCCCGAGAGCAAGTTTGACAGCAGGGGTCCCAACCTTAAAAGGGTTAAAGTCACCAGATACATTCTCACCTAATAAAAGCATTAAACGGTCTTTGGAGACTTTATATCCTGGTTGTGATGATTCTTTTTTCCGCCAAATAAGTGTGTGACAGTATCATCTTCCAAAACAAACCCGTTTCATCCACATTAAATATTTGTTCGTCTTTGTAGCCATTTTTTCAATCAATTTTTTTTTTTTAGATCATTAGGAAATCTTGCAGCTGCCTCAGTGTCTTCGCTGGCACTCTGACCAGTAATTTGAATGTTTTGGAGTCCCATATGCTTTTTAAAGTTCTAAAACCAGCCACACCTTGCCAGAAAACTTTCCCCTTCATTGCCATTTACTTTTTTTAACATTGAATAGAGACTTGTTGCTTTAGCTTGAATCGTCATCTGACTTAATGGTATTCTTTTCTGACTGCAGTCTTCAGTCTATAACATTAAAAGACGTTCCATATTAACCATTTCAGAACTATGATTTTTAAGTCACTTTTGACATAAGATGCTGTAGCCATTCCATGTATTTTTAATTTATCTTTTTTCCTTATGTGTGCATGTACCACTGCTTCGTTTATTTTCTTGTCACTTGTTATTTTCCATACGATGCACTATCTTCAAATTGTTTTATAATTTCTAGTTTTTCATCTGATGTTAACCATTTACATTTACTAGAACACTTAGCATCATTCATTTCCTCTTTCCACTTATATATGTGTATAAAAGGGGTACCAGTACTATATATAATAAAGAAAAAAATTGTGTATACAGTCTCTCCTCACTTAACGATGGAGTTCCGTTCCTAAGAGTAGATTGTTAAACGACATGGTTGTTAACCCTTTCAGGGTTGGTGCCATACTAGTATGGCTTGGCGCCAGGGTTGGTGCCGTACTAGTACGTGTAAATTTTAGCACCCTCAAATCAAGCGGGAAAAAGCTGATAGGCCTACATGTGAGAGAATGGGTCTGCGTGGTCAGTGTGCGCAGTAGGAAAAAAACCGGGGATCCAGTGGTACATTGTGGGAATGCCATTTTAGTACGCCTTGTTCACCATGTCTAGCACTAAGAAACTCCTCACTCCTCGGCGAATTGGGACTCTTTTGTTCCCAAGTGACAGTTCAAACACAGATGGAAGTGTCAGTGAAGATGAATTTCATATTTTTGAAGAGTTTGTGACTGAATGCAATGCCCAGGAAACCAGAAGGAAGAAAGGAAGAGATGAGAGGAAGGAAGGAGGGAAGGTAGGTAGGAAGGAGGGAAGGTAGGTAGGAAGGAAGGAAGGAAGGTAGGAATTAAAGGAAGGAAGGACAACCATCAACCTAGGATAACCCAAAAAAAGTCAGACAGTGACTTATTTCCATGTAGGTTGGTGAGGTGGGGAGGAAGGGATGGGTGTTGATAAGCAGTGAGGGTGGTGAGTGATGGTGTAATTTGTCATTGTGACACCAGCGATGCCAGTGACTCAGCATGTTTACAAGTCCACCCCCACACAACAACTACAAGCTTACAGAAGCTGTACCAGTTCTCGGAACGTGTCCAGTGAAAAATAGTAATAAACAACATTTTTTATTGTTGGTTTGTGTAAACATGTTTTGTAAACAATATAATGACAATGTTTTTGCGGTTATTGTGTAGCATACAACGAGTAAATATTCATACAATATACCTTATATTGGTCTCACAGGCCATAAAAGTTACTTGAAGGAAAAAAGAAAGGAAAGAAGAAGTAAGGAAGAAAGGAAGGAGGGAAGGTAGATAGGAAGGAAGAGATGAGAGGAAGGAAGGAAGGATGAAGTAAGGAAGGAGGGAAGGTAGGTAGGAAGAAGGGAAGGTAGGTAGGAAGAAGGGAAGGTAGGAAGGAAGGAAGAAAGAGATGAGAATGAAGGAAGGAAGAAGGGAAGGTAGGTAGGAAGGAAGGAAGAAGTAAGAAGGGTGGGAAGGTAGGTAGGAAGGAAGGTAGGTTGGTGGGGAGGAAGGGATGTGTGTTGTTGAAGGCAGTGAGGGTTAGTGAGTGATGGTATGATGCATCTTTGTGACACAAGACACGCCGGTGACTCCACCCCCACACAACTACAAGCTTTCAGAACCTCTTGCAGTTCTAGGAACGTGTCCAGTGACTCTATATGTGTATATATATGATAGAAAAATAGTAATAAACAACATTTTTTATTGTTGGTTTGTTTAAACATGTTTTGTAAACAATATAATGACAGCAAAGTTTGTGCGGTTATTGTGTAGTATACAACGTGTGAATATATACTAAATAGTCTTTATATTGATCTCACAGGCCATAAAAGTTACTTGAAAAAATAAAATATTAAAAAATAAAAGAAAAAAGTAGAAAAAACAAAAAAACTATTACCGGATGATCAGCAGTCGGCGATGTTGCCTTAAGCGGTTCAATTTCTGTCAAGTTCACACCTCCATATTTCGGTAAGTATTGATCACAAAAAAAAAAATTTGGCCTATAACACTCACACACACAAAAAAACTATCATTTCATAACAAAAAATAATTTTTTTTTTCGTATATTTTTTGACCCTGAGAACCAGTTTGGGAGAGGGCCTCTTGACCCTCAAAGGGTTAAACAAGGAGCATACTATACTGGTAGTGGGTTTGTGTCAACTATCTTTAGATATTGTTTTAATGTCACCTTTGTTCCACTACTTCATAAAATGCATAAATAATATAAGTACACCCCACATTGTAATATTACCAGAAATAAAGTTGAATTTGAATTTGAATTTATAAAAATTTTTGTATATTTTTAAATGTAATAAACAGAATAGAGGAAATCAGCTCTAATATGCATTATTTAGGTATGCATACTGGTCAGAGAGCAGGTCATAAGTCTGAGTGGTCATTAAATGAGGAGAGACTGTACTTATATATTGTATTTGACTACACAACGTCAATGCTCAGAGTCTGTAGCGATACTAATGTTCACATCGCACTAGTCCAGTACAGTGGACCCTTGAAAATCGTGTTTAATCCGTTCCAGATAGTCTGCCGAAATTCAAAATTCACGATTTTCAAAACCATTTTTCCCATAAGAAATAATGTAAATCAAATTATTCCGTTCCAAACACCCAAAAGTATTAACAAAAAAATTTTTTTACACATTAAATATACATTTAATTACACAGAAAACAATGACACATGAAGAATTAAACAATAATAACTTGACACTTACCTTTATTGAAGAGTTGTTGATGTGTGGAAGACGGGAGGAGGGTAGAGGATGGAAGAGTTACTATTGTTTGGAAGGGGAATTCCCTTCCATAGACTTCAGGTACCAAGTCCTTTTCCGGGGTTACTTCCCTTCTTTGTCTTTTACTGCCACAGTAGATTTAAAATATTTGTAGTCTTAATGTAGGGAGAGAGGTGTCTAGTATTTATCTGTAGGAATTCAGTGTAGGTAGCCTGTAGACGTAGGTACACGTATGTAGCCCCCCACCCGGGGCTTCACTACACAGCCATATTATTACACTACACAGCCATATTGTTACACTACACAACCATATTGTTACACTACACAGCCATTTTTATTACCATGTTCACTGAGTTTAATCGTTTCTAACAACTACCTTAAGATGCCATAAACAATACCTGGAGTATACCTGGAGAGAGTTCCAGGGGTCAACGCCCCTGCGGCCCGGTCTGCGACCAGGCCTCATGTTGGATCAGACCCTGATCAACCAGGCTGTTGCTGCTGGCTCCACGCAGTCCAACGTACGAACCACAGCCTGGCTGGTCAGGTACCGACTTTAGGTGCTTGTCCAGTGCCTGCTTGAAGACAGCCAGGGGTTTGTTGGTAATATCCCTGATGTATGCTGGGAGGCAGTTGAACAGTCTTGGGCCCCTGACACTTATTGTGTTGTCTCTCAACGTGCTAGTGGCACCCCTGCTTTTCATTGGGGGATGTTACATCGCCTGCCGAGTCTTTTGCTTTCGTAGGGAGTGACTCTCATGTGCAAGTTTGGTACTAAGCCCTTGAGAATTTTACACGTGTATATAATAATGTATCTCTCCCGCCTGCGTTCTAGGGAGTACAGGTTTAGGAACTTCAAGCGTTCCCAGTAATTGAGGTGGTTTATCGCAGTTATGCGTGCCGTGAAGGTTCTCCGCGCATTTTCTAGGTAGGCAATTTCACCTGCCTTGAAAGGTGCAGTTAGTGGGCAGCAATATTCCACCCTAGATAGAACAAGCGACCTGAAAAGTGTCAACATGGGCTTGGTATCCCTGGTTTTGAAGGTTCTCATTATCCATCCTGTCGTTTTTCTAGCAGATGTGATTGCTACGGTGTTATGGTCCTTGAAGGTGAGATCCTCTGACATGATCACTCCCAGGTCTTTGACATTAGTTTTTCGCTCTATTGTGTGGTTGGAATTTGTTTTGTACTCTGATGAAATTTTAATTTCTTCACGTTTTCAATATCTGAGTAATTGAAATTTCTCATCATTGAACTTCATATTGTTTTCTTCAGCCCATTTAAAGATTTGGTTTATGTCTACTTGGAGTCTTGCAGTGTCTTCAACGGTGGACACTGTCATACAGATTCGGGTGTCATCTGCAAAGGAAGACACGGCACTGTGGCTTATATCCCTGTCTATGTCCGATATGAGGATGAGTAACAGGATGGGAGCGAGTACTGTGCCTTGTGGAACAGAGCTTTTCACTGTAGCTGCCTCAGACTTTACTCTGTTGACTACTACTCTTTGTGTTCTACTTGTTAGGAAAGTATAGATCCATCTACCCACTTTTCCTGTTACAATGGACCCCCGCTATTCGAACGGCTTGGCAATAGAACATATCGTTATTAGAACAAGAAAATCGATATCGCCATGCAAACAAAATATCACGATTCGAACAAGTGCGTCCATCACCTGCCCGCCCAGGCACTTGGAGAGCCAGTCCCGTGTTGTTTACACTCGAGAGAACATTACCCTGCATGCTCATCCAGACATTTCACACTTAATTATAATTGTTTGGAGTTTGTTCATTAAGTGTTAGGCAGTGGTGAGAGGCAGTGGTGGTAGAGGCAGTGGTGAGAGGCAGTGGTGAGAGGCAGTGGTGGTTGAGGCAGTGGTGGTAGAGGCAGTGGTGAGAGGTGGTGGTGGTAGAGGCAGTAGTGGTAGAGGCAGTGGTGGTAGAGGCAGTGGAGAGAGGCAGTTGTGGTTGAGGCAGTTGTGGTTGAGGCAGTGGTAGAGGCAGTGGTGGTTGAGGCAGTGGTGGTAGAGGCAGTAGGGGTCGAGGCAGTGGTGGTAGAGGCAGTGGAGAGAGGCAGTGGTGGTTGAGGCAGTGGTAGAGGCAGTGGTGGTTGAGGCAGTGGTGAGAGGCAGTGGTGAGAGGCAGTGGTGGTAGAGGCAGTGGTGGTAGAGGCAGTGGTGGTAGAGGCAGTGGTGGTAGAGGCAGTGGTGAGAGGCAGTGGTGGTAGAGGCATTGGTGAGAGGCAGTGGTGAGAGGCAGTGGTAGTAGAGGCAGTGGTAGTAGAGGCAGTGGTAGTAGAGGCAGTGGTAGTAGAGGCAGTGGTGGTAGAGGCAGTGGTGAGTAAACAAGATTAAATGAAGGTTCAGAGTTTTGTAAACAAACCAGTTGTTGTTGCTGTAACCAGCCTGACATGTGTGATTTCTGTTCATTCCTTGAAGCTGACTGGAAGTGATCTAATGCAGATAGTATTACAAACTCTGTTTTCTCTTATACTAACACGTCTGAAGGAGGAAAGAATGGGAAGATGTTTTCACAGCTGTAGCGAGAATGCCCGCCACCACCATCCTTCCCAGCCACCACATTCGTAATGACATACATATTTTATTCATTCTAGAGTGTATATCAGGTTTTTATGTTATTTATATTGTTTATTATGTCATATTAGATGAATTGTGATAGATAAATAAGCTGTCGAGTTGATAATAGCTTCACAATGAAGTACTATTTTGTCATGCCTCCTGACAGCAGGAACGGATTAATTGTATTTCCATTATTTCTTATGGGAAAAATTAAATCGCCACTCGAACATTTCGCGTTGAGAACTAGCTCCTGGAACGGTTTAAATTCGAATAGCGGGGGTCCACTGTATTCCTTTATCATGCATTTTGTGTGCTATTACACCATGGTCACACTTGTCAAACGCTTTTGCAAAGTCTGTGTAAATAACCTCTGCATTTTGTTTGTCTTCTAGAGCATCCAGAACCTTGTCGTAGTGGTCCAGTAGTTGGGAAGTAATGAATAATTCATGCCGAGAATTGTAAACAAACGCGTATGAAAGGCGGTTACTGCACCAGACGCCAGATTTACAGTTTTCTCTAATGCTGCAGAGAAAACGTAATGTTTACTCTCCACTCGACACACCACTCGATAGCATATAAACATTGTATCAATGTTTATATGCTATATGATATGTAACGTGTTTCTTATATAATTTTGAAGAAAATATAATAGATGGAGTATTGAAAATGTATATTAACCTAAAATAAGACATTTAACCTAAAATAAGACATTTAACCTCAAATAAGACATTTGTTTGAGCTTGGTGTGGGGAAGTACCCTGGCTGGTTTGTGTGGGGAAGTACCCTGGCTGGTTTGTGTGGGGAAGTACCCTGGCTGGTGTGTGGGGATGTGCCCTGGCTGGTTTGTGTGGGGAAGTACCCTGGCTGGTTTGTGTGGGGAAGTACCCTGGCTGGTTTGTGTGGGGAAGTACCCTGGCTGGTTTGTGTGGGAAGTACCCTGGCTGGTTTGTGTGGGAAGTACCCTGGCTGGTTTGTGTGGGGAAGTACCCTGGCTGGTTTGTGTGGGGAAGTACCCTGGCTGGTTTGTGTGGGGAAGTACCCAGGCTGGTGTGTGGGAAGTACCCTGGCTGGTTTGTGTGGGAAGTACCCAGGCTGGTGTGTGGGAAGTACCCTGGCTGGTTTATGTGGGGAAGTACCCTGGCTGGTTTGTGTGGGGAAGTACCCTGGCTGGTTTGTGTGGGGAAGTACCCTGGCTGGTTTGTGTGGGGAAGTACCCTGGCTAGTTTGTGTGGGGAAGTACCCTGGCTAGTTTGTGTGGGGAAGTACCCTGCCTGGTTTGTGAGGGGAAGTACCCTGGCTGGTTTGTGTGGGGAAGTAGCCTGCCTGGTGTGGGGATGAACCCTGTCAGGTGTGTTCTTTCTTGAATTCTATCGTGTTTCTCGCCTTCTTTAGCAAAGAGTTGGCACTAGGAGCTT
This sequence comes from Cherax destructor, assembly GCA_009830355.1. NCBI lineage: Eukaryota > Metazoa > Arthropoda > Malacostraca > Decapoda > Parastacidae > Cherax > Cherax destructor. The sequence goes on from WNWK01019448.1 coordinate 27,367, forward strand.
TCTTTGGGCCCATGGTGGCTTATTTAGCAGTTTTTTTTTTTTTTTTATTAACACATCGGCCGATTCCCACCAAGGCAGGGTGGCCCGAAAAAGAAAAACTTTCATCATCATTCACTCCATCACTGTCTTGCCAGAAGGGTGCTTTACACTACAGTTATAAAACTGCAACATTTACACCCCTCCTTCAGAGTGCCGGCACTGTACTTCCCATCTCCAGAACTCAAGTCCGGCCTGCCGGTTTCCCTGAATCCCTTCATAAATGTTACTTTGCTCACACTCCAACAGCACGTCAAGTATTAAAAACCATATGCCTCCATTCACTCCTATCAAATACGCTCACACATGCTTGCTGGAAATCCAAGCCCCTCGCACACAAAACTTCCTTTACCCCCTCCCTCCAACCTTTCCTAGGCCGACCCCTACCCCGCCTTCCCTCCACTACAGATTTATACACTCTCGAAGTCACTCTGTCTCGTTCCATTCTCTCTACATGTCCAAACCACCTCAACAACCCCTCCTCAGCTCTCTGGACAATCGTTTTGGTAATCCCGCACCTCCTCCTAATTTCCAAACTCCGAATTCTCTGCATTATATTCACACCACACATTGACCTCAGACATGACATCTCCACTGCCTCCAGCCTTCTCCTCGTTGCAACATTCATCACCCATGCTTCACACCCATATAAGAGCGTTGGTATAACTATACTCTCATACATTCCCTCTTTACTTCCATGGACAAGGTTCTTTGTCTCCACAGACTCAAGTGCTCCACTCACCCTTTTCCCTCATCAATTCTATGATTCACCTCATCCTTCATAGACCCATCCGCCGACATGTCCACTCCCAAATATCTGAATACATTCACCTCCTCCATACTCTCTCCCTCCAATCTGATATCCAATCTTTCGTCACCTATTCTTTTTGTTATCCTCATCACCTTACTCTTTCCTATATTCACTTTCAATTTTCTTCTTTTACACACCCTACCAAATTCATCCACCAACCTCTGCAGCTTCTCTTCAGAATCTCCCAAAAGCACAGTGTCATCAGCAAAAAACAACTGTGACAACTCCCACTTTGTATTTGCTTCTTATCTTTTAGCCCAACACCTCTTGCCAAGACCCTCGCATTCACTTCTCTTACAACCCCATCTATAAATATATTGAACAACCACGGTGACATCACACATCCTTGTCTAAGGCCCACTTTTACTGGGAAATAGTCCCCTTCCTCCTACACACTCTAACCTGAGCCTCACTATCCTCATAAAAACTCTTCACTGCTTTCAGTAACCTTCCTCCTATTCCATACACCTGCAACATCTGCCACATTGCCCCCTATCTACCCTATCATACGCCTTTTCCAAATCCATAAATGCCACAAAAACATCTTTACCCTTATCCAAATACTGTTCACCTATATGTTTCACTGTAAACACTTGGTCTACACACCCCTACCTTTCCTAAAGCCCCCTTGTTCATCTGCTATCCTGCTTTCTGTTTTACTCATAATTCTTTCAATAATAACTCTACCATACACTTTACCAGGTACACTCAACAGACTTATTCCCCTATAATTTTTGCACTCTCTTTTGTCCCCTTTGCCTTTATACAAAGGAACAATACACGCTCTCTGCCAATCCTAGGTACCTTACCCTCTTCCATACATTTATTAAATAATAGCACCAACCACTCCAAAATTATATCCCCACCTGCTTTTAACATTTCTATCTTTATCCCATCAATCCCAGCTGCCTTACCCCTTTCATTCTACCCACTGCCTCACGAACTTCCCTACACCCACAACTGGCTCTTCCACACTCCTACAAGATGTTATTCCTCCTTGCCCTACATACGAAATCACAGCTTCCCTGTCTTCATCAACATTTAACAAATCCTCAAAATATTCTCTCCATCTTCCCGATACCTCTAACTCTCCATTTAATAACTCTCCTCTCCTATTTTTAACTGTCAAATCCATTTGTTCTCTAGGCTTCCTCAACTTATTAATCTCATTCCAAAACTTTTCTTATTTTCAACAAAATTTGCTGATAACATCTCACCCACTCTCTCATCTGCTCTCTTTTACATTGCTTCACCACTCTTTTAACTCTCTTTTTCTCTCCATATACTCTTCCCTCCTTGCATCACTTCTACTTTGTAAAACCTCTCATATGCTAACTTTTTCTCCCTTACTACTCTCTTTACATCATCATTCCACCAATCGCTCCTCTTCCCCCCCGCACCCACTCGCCTGTAACTACAAACTTCTGCTGAACACTCTAACACTACATTTTTAAATCTACCCCATACATTTTCGACCCCATTGCCTACACTCTCACTAGCCCATCTATCCTCCAATAGTTGTTTATATCTTACCCTAACTGCCTCCTCTTTAGTTTATAAACCTTCACTCTCTTTTACTTACTGATTCTATTTTCCTTGTATCCCATCTACCTTTTACTCCCACTGTAGCTATAACTAAAAAGTGATCTGATATATCTGTAGCCCTCTATAAACATGTACATCCTGAAGTCTACTCAACAGTCTTTTATCTATCAATACATAGTCCAACAAACTACTGTCATTACGCCCTACATCATATCTTGTATACTTATTTATCCTCTTTTTCTTAAAATATGTATTACCTATAACTAAACCCGTTCTATACAAAGTTCAATCAAAGGGCTCCCATTATCATTTACACCTGGCACCCCAAACTTACCTACTACACCCTCTCTGCATGTTTCTCCCACTTTAGCATTTAGGTCCCCTACCACAATTACTCTCTCATTTGGTTCAAAAGTTCCTATACATTCGCTTAACATCTCCCAAAATCTCTCTCTCTCCTCTACACTCCTCTCTTCTCCAGGTGCATACACGCTTATTATGACCCACTTTTCGCATCCGACCCTTATTTTAATCCACATAATCCTTGAATTTACACATTTATATTCCCTCTTTTCCTTCCATAACTGATCCTTCAACATTATTGCTACCCCTTCCTTAGCTCTAACTCTCTCAGATACTCCTGACTTAATCCCATTTATTTCTCCCCACTGAAACTCGCCTACCCCCTTCAGCTTTGTTTCGCTTAGGGCCAGGACATCCAACTTCTTTTCATTCATAACATCGGCAATCATCTCTTTCTTATCATCCGCACTACATCCACGCACATTCAGACAACCCAATTTTATAAAGTTTTTCTTCTTCTCGTTTTTAGTAGATTTGTACAGGAGAAGGGGTTACTAACCCATTGCTCCCGGCATCTTAGTCGCCTCATACGACACGCATGGCTTACGGAGGAAAGATTCTTTTCCACTTCCCCATGGACAATAGAGAAAATAAAAGGAACAAGAGCTATTAAGAAAAAGAAGAAAAACCTAGATGTGTGTATGTATATATATGCATGTGTATGCCAGTGTAGTGTGACCTAAAGTGTAAGTAGAAGTAGCTAGATATACCTGTTATCCAGCGTGTTTATGAGACAGAAAAAAGACACCAGCAATTCTACCATCATGTAAAACAGTTTCAGGTTTCTGTTTCACAGTCACCTGGCAGGACGGTAGTACCTCCCTGGGTGGTTGCTGTCTACCAACCTACTACCTATAGCAGTTGCAAGCACTAAAACAAATGAAATATTAAGAAATGTATCGTATGAACGCGTGAGGTGATCGTCACTTGCTGGTAAACAATGGCACAATGACTCTGAATGGTGTTTGGGTGCCCGCGGTGGCTGGGAGGCCGCTCGGACGCGTTTCATAAGATCGCCGATTTTTAAGCTAAATCACGAAAATCAAGCTAATATTTTGGCGAAAAAGTTAACAATTTTCAAATTTCACAATATTCAAGGGGGACTATTTTCAAGGGTCCACTGTATATAGCAACTGTCCAATATCAGTGTGTAATGCAGTTTAAAATTTATATTTTTAAATTTATAAACCGTATATCAGAACCCATATTGTTCAGAACCATACTCTGCAAGGTATTATTGTATAACCTTGGGACTTATCATTTATAGTTCTTGTTAGAAAGCCAAAAAGTCTATTTGTTTCATTTTGTTGAGTCAGATGCAAAAAGTGGACTATATTGTTTATGCACTGTTTCTTGGCTTTAGTTTCTGCTAACCAGAACTCCTAGGCCTTCTTTACATTTGGCTTCACTATGATCCATATTATTTAATTTATAGGTGCTCTGCTTATTTTCTCTCCCTGTTATACTTAAAACCTTACAGTTGTCCACATTAAATTGCATCTGCACTATTCCAGTCAAATGCTTTATATTCTCTGACAATAAAGTACAATGGTACCCCGGTTTATGTAATTAATTCGTTCCAGAATGCTGTTCAAGTGCCGTTACCAAACGAATTTGTTCCCATAAGGAATAATGTAAATTAGATTAGTCCTTTTGGACCCCAAAAATACACTTACAAAAGCACTTACAAAAATACACTTACTTGACTCACGAAATCGTAATGACACGATTGCAAACAAACCACATACCACGGGTGGGGTTCGAACCCCACCCGTGGTATGTGGTTTGATACACTTACTTGTTCGAGTTTGGAGTAGTACATAAACCGGGGGTCCACTGTACTTTCCTGTCTCATTTATGACTAATACAGGGAAGTGCTTTAATCTTGGAGAGAAACATTGTAAAACCTGAAACTGTGTTGTATCATTTTCAGAAACTATCATTTAGTGGTGGATGCTCTTTTTGGGTTTAGCTTCAAGCCTCCTGTGCGGCCACTCTTTGCTCCCATCTTAGAGCTTCTCGCTCAGGTAATGTCTTCAGTTTACAACAGCGATAAAAACTATATAATAAGTTATGGACACAATATGGACAGTATTTCATAATAAAGGTGAAATTTACAGTAGGTCACCCACTTTGAAAATAATGTTCTCTTGAAAATCTTTCTCTAATCACATGTTTGGAATTTAGAACCCATTTTCCTGTGAACCCATAACATGGGTTTTGAACATTGCAGCAAGGAGGAGGCTAGGCTAGTGGCAGTGGAGATGTTGTGTTTGGGAGCAGTGCGTTGTGTGAATATTCAGAGAATTCAAAGCTTGGAGATTAGAAAGTGTGGGATTACCAAAAGTATTGTTCAGAGGGGTTGAGATGGTTTGGACAGATAGGATTGAGCAAAACAGGATGACTAGGAGGGCATATAAATCTGGGGTGGCAGGAAGGGGTCATTTTAGGAAATGTTGGAGAGATGGGATAAAGGTGGTTTTGAATGCTAGGGGGTTTGGACATCCAACAGGCTTGTGTGAGTGTATTAGATAGGATTGCGTGGAGGCAAGTGGTTTTTATGATTTTATGTGCTGTTTGAGTGTGAACAGGAATAACATTTTTGAAGTGACTCAAGGAAATTAGTTATCCAGACTTGAGTCCTGGAGGTGGGAAGTACAGTGCCTGCACTATAAAGGAGGGGTGGAGATATTTTCAATGTAGTGGGGCATCTGAACTGTAGTATCAGCAAGCCTCTGGCAAGAAAGTGATGGAGTGAGTAGTGGTGAAAGTGTTTTTGCCTTTTTTTTTTTAGGTCACCCTGTCTCAGTGAGAGACAGCTAGTATGTTAAAAACATATTATTAAATGAGAATATTGAAGTGATTATTATGTAGTGGAGGCAGAGGCCACATTCAGTTACTATGGCTCCTAAGTGCCACATCAACCATATTTACACACTTTTGTAGCAACAAGAACAAAGAGTAAGGATTGGAAGGTAAGATAACAATTTTTCTTGTCAGTGATGATACAGGTGGTTAGTGTAAAGAGTCACTCATGCTTGTGCATCCCACTTTCTGTGGAAGGGATACACTGTCTTCACTTAATAAGCTCTATTTAACCCTTTGACTGTCGCAAGCCCAATTCTGAAACTCTTCCTATGTTGCAAAATATTTGAAAAAAAAAAATTATTTTTTCTTATGAAAATGTTAAGATTAATTTTTTGATTGTTTTAAGCCCCCCAAAAAAAAAAATTGCCATCAGTACTTATCGAGATATAGAGGCGTAAAGTTGGCAGAAAATGAGCCGCGTATGGCAACAGCGGCGTATGTCGCTCACCTGGTAAACTTTTTTTTTACTCCCATTCGAAGGTTTCTGGTTTTTTCCACTATTTTATTTTTTCAGGTAACTTATTTGGCCTGTGAGACCAAAGTAAGGTGCAACGTACACACAGTGGACCCCTGGATTACGATGGCATCGGATAATGATAAATTCAGAAGACGATACATTTTTCCACAAAAATAATGATTTGGTAAACGATGATCCGCTCGGAAAACACTATTCGTCTTGGACGCGTACACAGCACAACACTCCATCCAGAGTCAGTGTGCCATTGTTTACCAGCGAGTGAGCGCCACCCACGCATTCATACCATACATTTTTGTCATTATTCCATAGTTTTTAGTGCTTGCAACTGCTAAATAAGCCACCATGGGCCCAAAGAAAGCTCCTAGTGCCAGCCCTGTGGTAAAGGGCTGAGAGGGGAGAATGTGTCTTCCTAAGTGATTCAGTGATTCTACGATATGTTATGATACTAGAGCAGCAGGAGTTGATAAAGGCTATAGTGCCAGCCAGCGATAAAGTGTAGCATTAACTCTTTGACTGTTTTGGTCATATATATACGTCTTACGAGCCACTGTTTCGGACGTATATATACTCAAAAATTCTAACGGCTTCAAATCAAGCAGGAGAAAGCTGGTAGGCCCACATATGAGAGAATGGGTCTGAGTGGTCAGTGTGCACTGTATAAAAAAAAATCCTGCCGCACGCATTGCATAATGAAAAACTCCGACCGTGTTTTTGGATTAAAATGCCGACTTTGAGGTGTATTTTCATATAGTATTTATGGTTGTATTCTCTTTTTCGTGGTCTCATTTGATAGAATGGAAAACATACTACAGAAATGGAGATGATTTTGATTAGTTTCATGATGAAAAGGACTTTGAAATTGAGCTCAAATTAGGAAAATGTTCAATTTTTGCCAATGTTCAAGAGTAAACAAATCACGACACGCATCCAATACACATCAACTGGTGAGTCTAATATTCTTTCACAAGTGCACTGATATTATTTATACCATTTTTACAATAATTCAATAGTCTGCATAACGGTAAATCTTCTATTTTTTGTGTGAATAAAAATCAAAATAGAAAACAAGAATAATATAAAAGAGCCCTAAAGACGTGACTAATGAACAGATAACATCTTATTTTAGTGCCAAGAATGTCTGCAATGTTTATTCTGGACCCTATTTTGAAATTGACAACTTTTTTATTTTGCATGAAATTGTCCAAATTGCCAATTTCTGACCACTTTATTGGGTAGTTAAAATTGGTAAATTGGTGGTTTCTTGTACTCAATCGATAGAACAAATGGAGTTCTAAAGACATGGCTATGTGTTTGGTAGACTGGAACAATGAAATTGGCCGAAAATAGGGCTCAAAGTCGGCGTAATTGCCGATGCGTATATGTAGCCGAGATCACTAATTTTGCGAGAGCGTAATTCCATACGTTTTCCATCAAATTTCATACTTTTGGTGTCATTACCATCGGAAAAGATTCTCTATCATTTCATAAGAATTTTTTTTTTTTCGAAAATTTTGCTACAACAGGAGACACCTCAGGATTAGGGGTTGTGACAGTCAAAGGGTTAACAGTGTAGCAAGTAAGTTAAGCCATTAATTGATAGAAAAATGAAGACACGAAACTTAACTCCTCCATTGTTGTTTGAGGTATAAGGCGACTGACAACACCGCCGTGTGTCTGGCAGCCATCACTATTTAAGGCGTATCTTTCAGTGGCCATCATACACCCAACAACAAACACCACAACACTAGTTCTCGCATTCGTAATGATATTTTATTCATTCTAGAGTATATGTCATGTTTCTATGTTATTAATATTGTTTATTATGTCATATTAGATGAATTGTGATATATAAATAAGCCATAGAGTTTATATTAGTGTCATTTTGAAGGACTATCTTGTCCTGTCCACAAACACACACCCCTGTTGCCGGCACAATTCCAAACATTCGCCAGAAACAGAACTCTCTGGAACACTTTTTTGAGCAACAGGGGTCTGGTGACTCTCAAGCTGCTCCTACTGGCATTAAAAAACAAAGAAGGTAAGTAACCCAGGAAGAGGACTTGGTGTAGATGAATGGTTCAGAGAACCGACAAGTTATAAATTAGACACATATGCAACACTTGGGTATCTTTATTGAGGAAACGTTTCGCCACACAGTGCTTCATCAGTCCAATACAAAGTACCTGAAGTGTTAATGGAAGGGGATTCCCCTTCCAAACACTAGCAACTACTCCTTCCTCTCCCTTCCTCCCATCTTCCACACATCAACAACTCTTCAATAAAGGTAAGTGTCAAGTTATTACTGTTTTATGTACTTTATATCTCATTCTTTTCTGTGTAATTTAATGTGGAAACAATATTTATTTTAATACTTTTGGGTGTCTCAAACTTATTAATTGAATTTCCATTATTTCTTATGGGAAAATAGATTCGTATTAAGTTAAAATTGGTTTACGATAAGCCCTCTGGAATGGATTAATATCGTAATCCGGGGGTCCACTGTATATACACTCGTTGTATGCAACACAATAACCACACAAACATTATTATCATTATATTGTTTACAAAACTTGTTTACACAAACGAACAATACAAAAAAAAATTTATTACTGTATTGTTTTATAATATATATACAAATGTACAGTCACTGGACATGTTCATAGAAGTTCTGCAGCTTGTGGAAGTCTTTGAAACATGGTTTCATGCACAGTGGTGTTTTACACTCCTCACACATAAAACGAGTATCTGCATTTTTGTGGGCGTTTTTTTTGTATGTGCACAGACAAAACACCTCTTCTGAGCAGTTTTCTTCAAAGTAGTAGCAGGCAGTTGTGTTAGGTAGTTATCCTAGGTTGATGGTCGTCTGGGTCGTCATTCCTTAGTTTATACCTTCCTTCCTACATTCCTTCTTACCTTCCTTCTTACCTTCCTTCCTACATTCCTTCCTACCTACCTTCCTTCCTTCCTTCCTACCTACCTACCTACCTACCTACCTTCCTTCCTACCTACCTACCTTCCTTCCTTTCATCTCGTCCTTCCTTCCTTCCTTCTGGTTTCTGTATCTACACACACATCACTGGACACGTGCCTAGAACTGCTATTAGCTTCTGGAAACTGGTTGTTGTGTCTGGGTTGCCATTCCTTCCTTCCTTTATACCTTCCTTCCTACATTCCTTCTTACCTTCCTACCTACATTTCTTCCTTCCTATCTACCTTCCTTCCTACCTACCTACAGTGGACCCTCGGAAATCGAACATAATCCGTTCCAGGAGCTTGTTCTTAACTCAAAATGTTCGAAAATCGAATCAATATTTCTGTTATGTTATTTTCCCTTACTTTATCATCAAGGTTTTCCTACATGTACTTGTGTGGGGGTTAACTTTACTTAAAGGTCTTATTGTCTAGTGATACTTACACTCATGACTCTCTGCTGTATCTGAAAAACCACTAATCCTCTCACTGGGTTATTTAAACCACCATTAGCAAAATAACATCTATTTAGAGATACAATATATATATATATATATATATATATATATACAGTGGTACCTCGACTTACGATATTTTTTCATTCCAGAATGCTGTTCAAGTGTCATTACCAAACGAATTTATCTCCTTAAGAAATGTTGTAAAATAGACACGTCCTTTTAGACCCCCAAAATTACACTTACAAAAGCATTTAAAAAAATAAACTTACATACAAGGGTGAGTTTGGGGACCATCTAAGTCGAGTACCCCCAAAAAAAAAAAAAAAAATTTTATATATATAAAATTTTTTAAAATAAAATATTTTTTAAAAAAAATATATATATATATATATATATATATATATATATATATTATATATATATATATATATATATATATATATATATTTTTTTTTTTTTATTTATTTATTTATTTATTTATTTATTTATTTTTATTATATTATATACAGTCATCCCTCGGTTTTCGGTTTTAATCCGTTCCAGATGGATGGCAAAACCAAAATGGCGAAAACCAAAACTATTTTCCCCATAAGAAATAATGGAAATTCAATTAATCCGTTTCAGAAACCCAGAAGTTTGGAAAAAAAAAAAATTGGGGGGCCTTAAAGATAGATTTACATGCACAAATGAATGAAATGAATGTGGCACTTACCCTTACTGAAGACTGATGGTGTTTGATGGAAGAGATGGAGGAGAGGGTAGAAACCCTACTTTTGGAAGGGAATCCCCTCCATAAGGACTCTAGGGAACAAGTCCTCATCTGGGGGCCTTCCCTTTTTTGTCTTTTAATCCCACTGGGGCCAGCTTTGTTACTAACCCGTGGCCTAAAAAAAAACTCT